>JANJGN010001575.1:0-127001 GCA_026770705.1 Isurus oxyrinchus
ACAACCTCAACAATGAAAAACACCAACAAATTCAACAACAACTTCAACATTGAAAAACACCAACAAATTCAACAACAACCTCGAAATTGAAAAACACCAACAAATTCAACAACAACTTCAACATTGAAAAACAACAACAACCTCAACATTGAAAAACACCAACAAATTCAACAACCTCAACATTGAAAAACAACAACAACCTCAACTTTGAAAAACACCAACAAATTGAAAAACAACCTCAACATTGAAAAACACATCCAAATTCAACAACAACTTCAACATTGAAAAACACCAACAAATTCAACAACAACCTCGACATTGAAAAACACCAACAAATTCAACAACAACCTGAACATTGAAAAACTACAACAACCTCAACAGTGAAAAACACCAACAAATACAACAACAACCTCAACATTGAAAAACAACAACAACCTCAACATTGAAAAACAGCAACAAATTCAACAACAACCTCAGCATTGAAAAACACCAACAAATTCAACAACAACCTCAACATTGAAAAACAACAACAACCTCAACATTGAAAAACACCAACAAATTCAACAACAACCTCAACATTGAAAAACAACAACAACCTCAACATTGAAAAACACCAACAAATTCAACAACAACTTCAAAATTGAAAAACACCAACAAATTCAACAACAACCTCGAAATTGAAAAACACCAACAAATTCAACAACAACCTCAACATTGAAAAACAACAACAACCTCAACATTGAAAAACACCAACAAATTCAACAACCTCAACATTGAAAAAAAACAACAACCTCAACATTGAAAAACACCAACAAATTGAAAAACAACTTCAACATTGAAAAACAACAACAACCTCAACATTGAAAAACAAAAAACAACCTCAACATTGAAAAATACCAACAAATTCAACAACCTCAACATTGAAAAACAACAACAACCTCAACATTGAAAAACACCAACAAATTCAAAAACAACCTCAACATTGAAAAACAACAACAACCTCAACATTGAAAAACAACAACAACCTCAAAATTGAAAAACACCAACAAATTCCACAACAACCTCAACATTGAAAAACAACAACAACCTCAACATTGAAAAACACCAACAAATTCAACAACAACTTCAACATTGAAAAAAACCAACAAATTCAACAACAACCTCGACATTGAAAAACACCAACAAATTCAACAACAACCTCAACATTGAAAAACAGCAACAAATTCAACAACAACCTCAGCATTGAAAAACACCAACAAATTCAACAACAAAATCAACATTGAAAAACAACAACAACCTCAACATTGAAAAACAACAACAACCTCAACATTGAAAAACACCAACAGATTCAACAACAACCTCAACATTGAAAAACAACAACAACCTCAACATTGAAAAACACCAACAAATTCAACAACAACTTCAACATTGAAAAACAACAACAACCTCAACATTGAAAACCACCAACAAATTCAACAACAACTTCAACATTGAAAAACACCAACAAATTCAACAACAACCTCGAAATTGAAAAACACCAACAAATTCAACAACCTCAACATTGAAAAACAACAACAACCTCAACATTGAAAAACACGAACAAATTCAACAACAACCTCAACATTGAAAAACAACAACAACCTCAACATTGAAAAACACCAACAAATTCAACAACAACCTCAACATTGAAAAACAACAACAACCTCAACATTGAAAAACACCAACAAATTCAACAACCTCAACATTGAAAAACAACAACAACCTCAACATTGAAAAACAGCAACAAATTCAACAACAACCTCAGCATTGAAAAACACCAACAAATTCAACAACAACCTCAACATTTAAAAACAACAACAACCTCAACATTGAAAAACAACAACAACCTCAACATTGAAAAACACCAACAAATTCAACAACAACCTCAACATTGAAAAAACAACAACAACCTCAACAATGAAAAACACCAACAAATTCAACAACAACTTCAACATTGAAAAACACCAACAAATTCAACAACAACCTCGAAATTGAAAAACACCAACAAATTCAACAACAACTTCAACATTGAAAAACAACAACAACCTCAACATTGAAAAACACCAACAAATTCAACAACCTCAACATTGAAAAACAACAACAACCTCAACATTGAAAAACACCAACAAATTGAAAAACAACCTCAACACTGAAAAACACATCCAAATTCAACAACAACTTCAACATTGAAAAACACCAACAAATTCAACAACAACCTCGACATTGAAAAACACCAACAAATTCAACAACAACCTCAACATTGAAAAACTACAACAACCTCAACAGTGAAAAACACCAACAAATACAACAACAACCTCAACATTGAAAAACAACAACCACCTCAACATTGAAAAACAGCAACAAATTCAACAACAACCTCAGCATTGAAAAACACCAACAAATTCAACAACAACCTCAACATTGAAAAACAACAACAACCTCAACATTGAAAAACACCAACAAATTCAACAACAACCTCAACATTGAAAAACAACAACAACCTCAACATTGAAAAACACCAACAAATTCAACAACAACTTCAACATTGAAAAACACCAACAAATTCAACAACAACCTCGAAATTGAAAAACACCAACAAATTCAACAACAACCTCAACATTGAAAAACAACAACAACCTCAACATTGAAAAACACCAACAAATTCAACAACCTCAACATTGAAAAAAAACAACAACCTCAACATTGAAAAACACCAACAAATTGAAAAACAACTTCAACATTGAAAAACAACAACAACCTCAACATTGAAAAACAAAAAACAACCTCAACATTGAAAAATACCAACAAATTCAACAACCTCAACATTGAAAAACAACAACAACCTCAACATTGAAAAACACCAACAAATTCAAAAACAACCTCAACATTGAAAAACAACAACAACCTCAACATTGAAAAACAACAACAACCTCAAAATTGAAAAAACACCAACAAATTCCACAACAACCTCAACATTGAAAAACAACAACAACCTCAACATTGAAAAACACCAACAAATTCAACAACAACTTCAACATTGAAAAAAACCAACAAATTCAACAACAACCTCGACATTGAAAAACACCAACAAATTCAACAACAACCTCAACATTGAAAAACAGCAACAAATTCAACAACAACCTCAGCATTGAAAAACACCAACAAATTCAACAACAAAATCAACATTGAAAAACAACAACAACCTCAACATTGAAAAACAACAACAACCTCAACATTGAAAAACACCAACAGATTCAACAACAACCTCAACATTGAAAAACAACAACAACCTCAACATTGAAAAACACCAACAAATTCAACAACAACTTCAACATTGAAAAACACCAACAAATTCAACAACAACCTCGAAATTGAAAAACACCAACAAATTCAACAACAACCTCAACATTGAAAAACAACAACAACCTCAACATTGAAAAACACCAACAAATTCAACAACCTCAACATTGAAAAACAACAACAACCTCAACATTGAAAAACACCAACAAATTCAAAAACAACCTCAACATTGAAAAACAACAACAACCTCAACATTGAAAAACAAAAAACAACCTCAACATTGAAAAACACCAACAAATTCAACAACCTCAACATTGAAAAACAACAACAACCTCAACATTGAAAAACACCAACAAATTCAAAAACAACCTCAACATTGAAAAACAACAACAACCTCAACATTGAAAAACAACAACAACCTCAAAATTGAAAAACACCAACAAATTCAACAACAACCTCAACATTGAAAAACAACAACAACCTCAACATTGAAAAACACCAACAAATTCAACAACAACTTCAACATTGAAAAAAACCAACAAATTCAACAACAACCTCGACATTGAAAAACACCAACAAATTCAACAACAACCTCAACATTGAAAAACACCAACAAATTCAACAACAACCTCAACATTTAAAAACGCCAACAAATTCAACAACGACCTCAACATTGTAAAACACCAACAAATTCAACAACAACCTCAACATTGAAAAACACCAACAAATTCAACAACAACCTCAACATTGAAAAACACCAACAAATTCAACAACAACCTCAACATTGAAAAACAACAACAACCTCAACATTGAAAACCACCAACAAATTCAACAACTTCAACATTGAAAAACACCAACAAATTCAACAACAACCTCAACATGGAAAAACACCAACAAATTCAACAACAACCTCAACATTTAAAGACAACAACAACCTCAACATTGAAAAACACCAACAAATTCAACAACAACCTCAACAATGAAAAACACCAACAAATTCAACAACAACTTCAACATTGAAAAACACCAACAAACTCAACAACAACCTCGACATTGAAAAACACCAACAAATTCAACAACAACCTCAACATTGAAAAACTACAACAACCTCAACATTGAAAAGCACCAACAAATACAACAACAACCTCAACATTGAAAAACAACAACAACCTCAACATTGAAAAACACCAACAAATTCAACAACAACCTCAACATCGAAAAACAACAACAACCTCAACATTGAAAAACAACAACAACCTCAACATTGAAAAACACCAACAAATTCAACAACAACCTCAACATTGAAAAACAACAACAACCTCAACATTGAAAACCACCAACAAATTCAACAACAACTTCAACATTGAAAAACACCAACAAATTCAACAACAACCTCGAAATTGAAAAACACCAACAAATTCAACAACCTCAACATTGAAAAACAACAACAACCTCAACATTGAAAAACACGAACAAATTCAACAACAACCTCAACATTGAAAAACAACAACAACCTCAACATTGAAAAACACCAACAAATTCAACAACAACCTCAACATTGAAAAACAACAACAACCTCAACATTGAAAAACACCAACAAATTCAACAACCTCAACATTGAAAAACAACAACAACCTCAACATTGAAAAACAGCAACAAATTCAACAACAACCTCAGCATTGAAAAACACCAACAAATTCAACAACAACCTCAACATTTAAAAACAACAACAACCTCAACATTGAAAAACAACAACAACCTCAACATTGAAAAACACCAACAAATTCAACAACAACCTCAACATTGAAAAACAACAACAACCTCAACAATGAAAAACACCAACAAATTCAACAACAACTTCAACATTGAAAAACACCAACAAATTCAACAACAACCTCGAAATTGAAAAACACCAACAAATTCAACAACAACTTCAACATTGAAAAACAACAACAACCTCAACATTGAAAAACACCAACAAATTCAACAACCTCAACATTGAAAAACAACAACAACCTCAACATTGAAAAACACCAACAAATTGAAAAACAACCTCAACATTGAAAAACACATCCAAATTCAACAACAACTTCAACATTGAAAAACACCAACAAATTCAACAACAACCTCGACATTGAAAAACACCAACAAATTCAACAACAACCTCAACATTGAAAAACTACAACAACCTCAACAGTGAAAAACACCAACAAATACAACAACAACCTCAACATTGAAAAACAACAACAACCTCAACATTGAAAAACAGCAACAAATTCAACAACAACCTCAGCATTGAAAAACACCAACAAATTCAACAACAACCTCAACATTGAAAAACAACAACAACCTCAACATTGAAAAACACCAACAAATTCAACAACAACCTCAACATTGAAAAACAACAACAACCTCAACATTGAAAAACACCAACAAATTCAACAACAACTTCAACATTGAAAAACACCAACAAATTCAACAACAACCTCGAAATTGAAAAACACCAACAAATTCAACAACAACCTCAACATTGAAAAACAACAACAACCTCAACATTGAAAAACACCAACAAATTCAACAACCTCAACATTGAAAAAAAACAACAACCTCAACATTGAAAAACACCAACAAATTGAAAAACAACCTCAACATTGAAAAACAACAACAACCTCAACATTGAAAAACAAAAAACAACCTCAACATTGAAAAATACCAACAAATTCAACAACCTCAACATTGAAAAACAACAACAACCTCAACATTGAAAAACACCAACAAATTCAAAAACAACCTCAACATTGAAAAACAACAACAACCTCAACATTGAAAAACAACAACAACCTCAAAATTGAAAAACACCAACAAATTCCACAACAACCTCAACATTGAAAAACAACAACAACCTCAACATTGAAAAACACCAACAAATTGAACAACAACTTCAACATTGAAAAAAACCAACAAATTCAACAACAACCTCGACATTGAAAAACACCAACAAATTCAACAACAACCTCAACATTGAAAAACAGCAACAAATTCAACAACAACCTCAGCATTGAAAAACACCAACAAATTCAACAACAAAATCAACATTGAAAAACAACAACAACCTCAACATTGAAAAACAACAACAACCTCAACATTGAAAAACACCAACAGATTCAACAACAACCTCAACATTGAAAAACAACAACAACCTCAACATTGAAAAACACCAATAAATTCAACAACAACTTCAACATTGAAAAACACCAACAAATTCAACAACAACCTCGAAATTGAAAAACACCAACAAATTCAACAACAACCTCAACATTGAAAAACAACAACAACCACAACATTGAAAAACACCAACAAATTCAACAACCTCAACATTGAAAAACAACAACAACCTCAACATTGAAAAACACCAACAAATTCAAAAACAACCTCAACATTGAAAAACAACAACAACCTCAACATTGAAAAACAAAAAACAACCTCAACATTGAAAAACACCAACAAATTCAACAACCTCAACATTGAAAAACAACAACAACCTCAACATTGAAAAACACCAACAAATTCAAAAACAACCTCAACATTGAAAAACAACAACAACCTCAACATTGAAAAACAACAACAACCTCAAAATTGAAAAACACCAACAAATTCCACAACAACCTCAACATTGAAAAACAACAACAACCTCAACATTGAAAAACACCAACAAATTCAACAACAACTTCAACATTGAAAAAAACCAACAAATTCAACAACAACCTCGACATTGAAAAACACCAACAAATTCAACAACAACCTCAACATTGAAAAACACCAACAAATTCAACAACAACCTCAACATTTAAAAACGCCAACAAATTCAACAACGACCTCAACATTGTAAAACACCAACAAATTCAACAACAACCTCAACATTGAAAAACAGCAACAAATTCAACAACAACCTCAACATTGAAAAACACCAACAAATTCAACAACAACCTCAACATTGAAAAACAACAACAACCTCAACATTGAAAACCACCAACAAATTCAACAACTTCAACATTGAAAAACACCAACAAATTCAACAACAACCTCAACATGGAAAAACACCAACAAATTCAACAACAACCTCAACATTTAAAGACAACAACAACCTCAACATTGAAAAACACCAACAAATTCAACAACAACCTCAACATTGAAAAACAACAACCACCTCAACATTGAAAAACAGCAACAAATTCAACAACAACCTCAGCATTGAAAAACACCAACAAATTCAACAACAACCTCAACATTGAAAAACAACAACAACCTCAACATTGAAAAACACCAACAAATTCAACAACAACCTCAACATTGAAAAACAACAACAACCTCAACATTGAAAAACACCAACAAATTCAACAACAACTTCAACATTGAAAAACACCAACAAATTCAACAACAACCTCGAAATTGAAAAACACCAACAAATTCAACAACAACCTCAACATTGAAAAACAACAACAACCTCAACATTGAAAAACACCAACAAATTCAACAACCTCAACATTGAAAAAAAACAACAACCTCAACATTGAAAAACACCAACAAATTGAAAAACAACTTCAACATTGAAAAACAACAACAACCTCAACATTGAAAAACAAAAAACAACCTCAACATTGAAAAATACCAACAAATTCAACAACCTCAACATTGAAAAACAACAACAACCTCAACATTGAAAAACACCAACAAATTCAAAAACAACCTCAACATTGAAAAACAACAACAACCTCAACATTGAAAAACAACAACAACCTCAAAATTGAAAAACACCAACAAATTCCACAACAACCTCAACATTGAAAAACAACAACAACCTCAACATTGAAAAACACCAACAAATTCAACAACAACTTCAACATTGAAAAAAACCAACAAATTCAACAACAACCTCGACATTGAAAAACACCAACAAATTCAACAACAACCTCAACATTGAAAAACAGCAACAAATTCAACAACAACCTCAGCATTGAAAAACACCAACAAATTCAACAACAAAATCAACATTGAAAAACAACAACAACCTCAACATTGAAAAACAACAACAACCTCAACATTGAAAAACACCAACAGATTCAACAACAACCTCAACATTGAAAAACAACAACAACCTCAACATTGAAAAACACCAACAAATTCAACAACAACTTCAACATTGAAAAACACCAACAAATTCAACAACAACCTCGAAATTGAAAAACACCAACAAATTCAACAACAACCTCAACATTGAAAAACAACAACAACCTCAACATTGAAAAACACCAACAAATTCAACAACCTCAACATTGAAAAACAACAACAACCTCAACATTGAAAAACACCAACAAATTCAAAAACAACCTCAACATTGAAAAACAACAACAACCTCAACATTGAAAAACAAAAAACAACCTCAACATTGAAAAACACCAACAAATTCAACAACCTCAACATTGAAAAACAACAACAACCTCAACATTGAAAAACACCAACAAATTCAAAAACAACCTCAACATTGAAAAACAACAACAACCTCAACATTGAAAAACAACAACAACCTCAAAATTGAAAAACACCAACAAATTCAACAACAACCTCAACATTGAAAAACAACAACAACCTCAACATTGAAAAACACCAACAAATTCAACAACAACTTCAACATTGAAAAAAACCAACAAATTCAACAACAACCTCGACATTGAAAAACACCAACAAATTCAACAACAACCTCAACATTGAAAAACACCAACAAATTCAACAACAACCTCAACATTTAAAAACGCCAACAAATTCAACAACGACCTCAACATTGTAAAACACCAACAAATTCAACAACAACCTCAACATTGAAAAACACCAACAAATTCAACAACAACCTCAACATTGAAAAACACCAACAAATTCAACAACAACCTCAACATTGAAAAACAACAACAACCTCAACATTGAAAACCACCAACAAATTCAACAACTTCAACATTGAAAAACACCAACAAATTCAACAACAACCTCAACATGGAAAAACACCAACAAATTCAACAACAACCTCAACATTTAAAGACAACAACAACCTCAACATTGAAAAACACCAACAAATTCAACGACAACCTCAACAATGAAAAACACCAACAAATTCAACAACAACTTCAACATTGAAAAACACCAACAAACTCAACAACAACCTCGACATTGAAAAACACCAACAAATTCAACAACAACCTCAACATTGAAAAACTACAACAACCTCAACATTGAAAAGCACCAACAAATACAACAACAACCTCAACATTGAAAAACAACAACAACCTCAACATTGAAAAACACCAACAAATTCAACAACAACCTCAACATCGAAAAACAACAACAACCTCAACATTGAAAAACAACAACAACCTCAACATTGAAAAACACCAACAAATTCAACAACAACCTCAACATTGAAAAACAACAACAACCTCAACATTGAAAACCACCAACAAATTCAACAACAACTTCAACATTGAAAAACACCAACAAATTCAACAACAACCTCGAAATTGAAAAACACCAACAAATTCAACAACCTCAACATTGAAAAACAACAACAACCTCAACATTGAAAAACACGAACAAATTCAACAACAACCTCAACATTGAAAAACAACAACAACCTCAACATTGAAAAACACCAACAAATTCAACAACAACCTCAACATTGAAAAACAACAACAACCTCAACATTGAAAAACACCAACAAATTCAACAACCTCAACATTGAAAAACAACAACAACCTCAACATTGAAAAACAGCAACAAATTCAACAACAACCTCAGCATTGAAAAACACCAACAAATTCAACAACAACCTCAACATTTAAAAACAACAACAACCTCAACATTGAAAAACAACAACAACCTCAACATTGAAAAACACCAACAAATTCAACAACAACCTCAACATTGAAAAACAACAACAACCTCAACAATGAAAAACACCAACAAATTCAACAACAACTTCAACATTGAAAAACACCAACAAATTCAACAACAACCTCGAAATTGAAAAACACCAACAAATTCAACAACAACTTCAACATTGAAAAACAACAACAACCTCAACATTGAAAAACACCAACAAATTCAACAACCTCAACATTGAAAAACAACAACAACCTCAACATTGAAAAACACCAACAAATTGAAAAACAACCTCAACATTGAAAAACACATCCAAATTCAACAACAACTTCAACATTGAAAAACACCAACAAATTCAACAACAACCTCGACATTGAAAAACACCAACAAATTCAACAACAACCTCAACATTGAAAAACTACAACAACCTCAACAGTGAAAAACACCAACAAATACAACAACAACCTCAACATTGAAAAACAACAACAACCTCAACATTGAAAAACAGCAACAAATTCAACAACAACCTCAGCATTGAAAAACACCAACAAATTCAACAACAACCTCAACATTGAAAAACAACAACAACCTCAACATTGAAAAACACCAACAAATTCAACAACAACCTCAACATTGAAAAACAACAACAACCTCAACATTGAAAAACACCAACAAATTCAACAACAACTTCAACATTGAAAAACACCAACAAATTCAACAACAACCTCGAAATTGAAAAACACCAACAAATTCAACAACAACCTCAACATTGAAAAACAACAACAACCTCAACATTGAAAAACACCAACAAATTCAACAACCTCAACATTGAAAAAAAACAACAACCTCAACATTGAAAAACACCAACAAATTGAAAAACAACCTCAACATTGAAAAACAACAACAACCTCAACATTGAAAAACAAAAAACAACCTCAACATTGAAAAATACCAACAAATTCAACAACCTCAACATTGAAAAACAACAACAACCTCAACATTGAAAAACACCAACAAATTCAAAAACAACCTCAACATTGAAAAACAACAACAACCTCAACATTGAAAAACAACAACAACCTCAAAATTGAAAAACACCAACAAATTCCACAACAACCTCAACATTGAAAAACAACAACAACCTCAACATTGAAAAACACCAACAAATTGAACAACAACTTCAACATTGAAAAAAACCAACAAATTCAACAACAACCTCGACATTGAAAAACACCAACAAATTCAACAACAACCTCAACATTGAAAAACAGCAACAAATTCAACAACAACCTCAGCATTGAAAAACACCAACAAATTCAACAACAAATTCAACATTGAAAAACAACAACAACCTCAACATTGAAAAACAACAACAACCTCAACATTGAAAAACACCAACAGATTCAACAACAACCTCAACATTGAAAAACAACAACAACCTCAACATTGAAAAACACCAATAAATTCAACAACAACTTCAACATTGAAAAACACCAACAAATTCAACAACAACCTCGAAATTGAAAAACACCAACAAATTCAACAACAACCTCAACATTGAAAAACAACAACAACCACAACATTGAAAAACACCAACAAATTCAACAACCTCAACATTGAAAAACAACAACAACCTCAACATTGAAAAACACCAACAAATTCAAAAACAACCTCAACATTGAAAAACAACAACAACCTCAACATTGAAAAACAAAAAACAACCTCAACATTGAAAAACACCAACAAATTCAACAACCTCAACATTGAAAAACAACAACAACCTCAACATTGAAAAACACCAACAAATTCAAAAACAACCTCAACATTGAAAAACAACAACAACCTCAACATTGAAAAACAACAACAACCTCAAAATTGAAAAACACCAACAAATTCCACAACAACCTCAACATTGAAAAACAACAACAACCTCAACATTGAAAAACACCAACAAATTCAACAACAACTTCAACATTGAAAAAAACCAACAAATTCAACAACAACCTCGACATTGAAAAACACCAACAAATTCAACAACAACCTCAACATTGAAAAACACCAACAAATTCAACAACAACCTCAACATTTAAAAACGCCAACAAATTCAACAACGACCTCAACATTGTAAAACACCAACAAATTCAACAACAACCTCAACATTGAAAAACAGCAACAAATTCAACAACAACCTCAACATTGAAAAACACCAACAAATTCAACAACAACCTCAACATTGAAAAACAACAACAACCTCAACATTGAAAACCACCAACAAATTCAACAACTTCAACATTGAAAAACACCAACAAATTCAACAACAACCTCAACATGGAAAAACACCAACAAATTCAACAACAACCTCAACATTTAAAGACAACAACAACCTCAACATTGAAAAACACCAACAAATTCAACAACGACCTCAACATTGTAAAACACCAACAAATTCAACAACAACCTCAACATTGAAAAACAGCAACAAATTCAACAACAACCTCAACATTGAAAAACACCAACAAATTCAACAACAACCTCAACATTGAAAAACAACAACAACCTCAACATTGAAAACCACCAACAAATTCAACAACTTCAACATTGAAAAACACCAACAAATTCAACAACAACCTCAACATGGAAAAACACCAACAAATTCAACAACAACCTCAACATTTAAAGACAACAACAACCTCAACATTGAAAAACACCAACAAATTCAACAACAACCTCAACAATGAAAAACACCAACAAATTCAACAACAACTTCAACATTGAAAAACACCAACAAACTCAACAACAACCTCGACATTGAAAAACACCAACAAATTCAACAACAACCTCAACATTGAAAAACTACAACAACCTCAACATTGAAAAGCACCAACAAATACAACAACAACCTCAACATTGAAAAACAACAACAACCTCAACATTGAAAAACACCAACAAATTCAACAACAACCTCAACATCGAAAAACAACAACAACCTCAACATTGAAAAACAACAACAACCTCAACATTGAAAAACACCAACAAATTCAACAACAACCTCAACATTGAAAAACAACAACAACCTCAACATTGAAAACCACCAACAAATTCAACAACAACTTCAACATTGAAAAACACCAACAAATTCAACAACAACCTCGAAATTGAAAAACACCAACAAATTCAACAACCTCAACATTGAAAAACAACAACAACCTCAACATTGAAAAACACGAACAAATTCAACAACAACCTCAACATTGAAAAACAACAACAACCTCAACATTGAAAAACACCAACAAATTCAACAACAACCTCAACATTGAAAAACAACAACAACCTCAACATTGAAAAACACCAACAAATTCAACAACAACCTCAACATTGAAAAACAACAACAACCTCAACATGTAAAAACACCAACAAATTCAACAACAACCTCAACATTTAAAAACAACAACAACCTCAACATGCAAAAACACCAACAAATTCAACATCAACCTCAACATTGAAAAACACATCCAAATTCAACAACAACTTCAACATTGAAAAACACCAACAAATTCAACAACAACCTCGACATTGAAAAACACCAACAAATTCAACAACAACCTCAACATTGAAAAACTACAACAACCTCAACAGTGAAAAACACCAACAAATACAACAACAACCTCAACATTGAAAAACAACAACAACCTCAACATTGAAAAACAGCAACAAATTCAACAACAACCTCAGCATTGAAAAACACCAACAAATTCAACAACAACCTCAACATTGAAAAACAACAACCTCAACATTGAAAAACAACAACAACCTCAACATTGAAAAACACCAACAAATTCAGCAACAACCTCAACATTGAAAAACAACAACAACCTCAACATTGAAAAACACCAACAAATTCAACAACAACTTCAACATTGAAAAACACCAACAAATTCAACAACAACCTCGAAATTGAAAAACACCAACAAATTCAACAACAACCTCAACACTGAAAAACAACAACAACCTCAACATTGAAAAACACCAACAAATTCAACAACCTCAACATTGAAAAACAACAACCTCAACATTGAAAAACACCAACAAATTGAAAAACAACCTCAACATTGAAAAACAACAACAACCTCAACATTGAAAAACAAAAAACAACCTCAACATTGAAAAACACCAACAAATTCAACAACCTCAACATTGAAAAACAACAACAACCTCAACATTGAAAAACACCAACAAATTCAAAAACAACCTCAACATTGAAAAACAACAACAACCTCAACATTGAAAAACAACAACAACCTCAAAATTGAAAAACACCAACAAATTCCACAACAACCTCAACATTGAAAAACAACAACAACCTCAACATTGAAAAACACCAACAAATTCAACAACAACTTCAACATTGAAAAAAACCAACAAATTCAACAACAACCTCGACATTGAAAAACACCAACAAATTCAACAACAACCTCAACATTGAAAAACAGCAACAAATTCAACAACAACCTCAGCATTGAAAAACACCAACAAATTCAACAACAAAATCAACATTGAAAAACAACAACAACCTCAACATTGAAAAACACCAACAGATTCAACAACAACCTCAACATTGAAAAACAACAACAACCTCAACATTGAAAAACACCAACAAATTCAACAACAACTTCAACATTGAAAAACACCAACAAATTCAACAACAACCTCGAAATTGAAAAACACCAACAAATTCAACAACAACCTCAACATTGAAAAACAACAACAACCTCAACATTGAAAAACACCAACAAATTCAACAACCTCAACATTGAAAAACAACAACAACCTCAACATTGAAAAACACCAACAAATTCAAAACAACCTCAACATTGAAAAACAACAACAACCTCAACATTGAAAAACAAAAAACAACCTCAACATTGAAAAACACCAACAAATTCAACAACCTCAACATTGAAAAACAACAACAACCTCAACATTGAAAAACACCAACAAATTCAAAAACAACCTCAACATTGAAAAACAACAACAACCTCAACATTGAAAAACAACAACAACCTCAAAATTGAAAAACACCAACAAATTCCACAACAACCTCAACATTGAAAAACAACAACAACCTCAACATTGAAAAACACCAACAAATTCAACAACAACTTCAACATTGAAAAAAACCAACAAATTCAACAACAACCTAGACATTGAAAAACACCAACAAATTCAACAACAACCTCAACATTGAAAAACACCAACAAATTCAACAACAACCTCAACATTTAAAAACGCCAACAAATTCAACAACGACCTCAACATTGTAAAACACCAACAAATTCAACAACAACCTCAACATTGAAAAACACCAACAAATTCAACAACAACCTCGAAATTGAAAAACACCAACAAATTCAACAACAACCTCAACGTTGAAAAACAACAACAACCTCAAAATTGAAAAACACCAACAAATTCAACAACAACTTCAACATTGAAAAACACCATCAAATTCAACAACGACCTCAACATTGAAAAACAACAACAACCTCAACATTGAAAAACACAAACAAATTCAACAACAACCTCAATATTGAAAAACAACAACCTCAACATTGAAAAACACCAACAAATTCAACAACAACCTCAACATTGAAAAACAACATCAACCTCAACATTGAAAAACACCAACAAATTCAACAACAACCTCAACAATGAAAAACACCAACAAATTCAACAACAACCTCAACAATGAAAAACACCAACAAATTCAACAACAACTTCAACATTGAAAAACACCAACAAATTCAACAACAACCTCGACATTGAAAAACACCAACAAATTCAACAAGAACCTCAACATTGAAAAACTACAACAACCTCAACATTGAAAAGCACCAACAAATACAACAACAACCTCAACATTGAAAAACAACAACAACCTCAAATTTGAAAAACACCAACAAATTCAACAACAACCTCAACATCGAAAAACAACAACAACCTCAACATTGAAAAACACCAACAATTTCAACAACAACCTCAACATTGAAAAACAACAACAACCTCAACATTGAAAAACACCAACAAATTCAACAACAACCTCAAAATTAAAAAACACCAACAAATTTAACAACAACCTCAACATTGAGAAACAACAACAACCTCAACATGTAAAAACACCAACAAATTCAACAACAACCTCAACATTTAAAAACAACAACAACCTCAACATTGAAAAACACCAACAAATTCAACAACAACTTCAACATTGAAAAACACCAACAAATTCAACAACAACCTCGACATTGAAAAACACCAACAAATTCAACAATAATCTCAACATTGAAAAACTACAACAACCTCAACATTGAAAAGCACCAACAAATACAACAACAACCTCAACATTGAAAAACAACAACAACCTCAACATTGAAAAACACCAACAAATTCAACAACAACCTCAACATCGAAAAACAACAACAACCTCAACATTGAAAACAACAACAACCTCAACATTGAAAAACACCAACAAATTCAACAACAACCTCAACATTGAAAAACAACAACAACCTCAACATTGAAAAACACCAACAAATTCAACAACAACTTCAACATTGAAAAGCACCAACAAATTCAACGAAAACCTCGAAATTGAAAAACACCAACAAATTCAACAACCTCAACATTGAAAAACAACAACAACTTCAACATTGAAAAACACCAATAAATTCAACAACAACCTCAACATTGAAAAACAACAACAACCTCAAAATTGAAAAACACCAACAAATTCAACAACCTCAACATTGAAAAACAACAACAACCTCAACATTGAAAAACACCAACAAATTCAAAAACAACCTCAACATTGAAAAACAACAACAACCTCAACATTGAAAAACAAAAAACAACCTCAACATTGAAAAACACCAACAAATTCAACAACCTCAACATTGAAAAACAACAACAACCTCAACATTGAAAAACAGCAACAAATTCAACAACAACCTCAGCATTGAAAAACACCAACAAATTCAACAACAACCTCAACATTTAAAAACAACAACAACCTCAACATTGAAAAACAACAACAACCTCAACATTGAAAAACACCAACAAATTCAACAACAACCTCAACATTGAAAAACAACAACAACCTCAACAATGAAAAACACCAACAAATTCAACAACAACTTCAACATTGAAAAACACCAACAAATTCAACAACAACCTCGAAATTGAAAAACACCAACAAATTCAACAACAACCTCAACATTGAAAAACAACAACAACCTCAACATTGAAAAACACCAACAAATTCAACAACCTCAACATTGAAAAACAACAACAACCTCAACATTGAAAAACACCAACAAATTGAAAAACAACCTCAACATTGAAAAACAACAACAACCTCAACATTGAAAAACAAAAAACAACCTCAACATTGAAAAACACCAACAAATTCAACAACCTCAACATTGAAAAACAACAACAACCTCAACATTGAAAAACACCAACAAATTCAAAAACAACCTCAACATTGAAAAACAACAACAACCTCAACATTGAAAAACAACAACAACCTCAAAATTGAAAACCACCAACAAATTCCACAACAACCTCAACATTGAAAAACAACAACAACCTCAACATTGAAAAACACCAACAAATTCAACAACAACTTCAACATTGAAAAAAACCAACAAATTCAACAACAACCTCGACATTGAAAAACACCAACAAATTCAACAACAACCTCAACATTGAAAAACAGCAACAAATTCAACAACAACCTCAGCATTGAAAAACACCAACAAATTCAACAACAAACTCAACATTGAAAAACAACAACAACCTCAACATTGAAAAACAACAACAACCTCAACATTGAAAAACACCAACAAATTCAACAACAACCTCAACATTGAAAAACAACAACAACCTCAACATTGAAAAACACCAACAAATTCAACAACAACTTCAACATTGAAAAACACCAACAAATTCAACAACAACCTCGAAATTGAAAAACACCAACAAATTCAACAACAACCTCAACATTGAAAAACAACAACAACCTCAACATTGAAAAACACCAACAAATTCAACAACCTCAACATTGAAAAACAACAACAACCTCAACATTGAAAAACACCAAGAAATTCAAAAACAACCTCAACATTGAAAAACAAAAACAACCTCAACATTGAAAAACAAAAAACAACCTCAACATTGAAAAACACCAACAAATTCAACAACCTCAACATTGAAAAACTACAACAACCTCAACATTGAAAAGCACCAACAAATACAACAACAACCTCAACATTGAAAAACAACAACAACCTCAACATTGAAAAACACCAACAAATTCAACAACAACCTCAAAATCGAAAAACAACAACAACCTCAACATTGAAAACAACAACAACCTCAACATTTAAAAACACCAACAAATTCAACAACAACCTCAACATTGAAAAACAACAACAACCTCAACATTGAAAAACACCAACAAATTCAACAACAACTTCAACATTGAAAAGCACCAACAAATTCAACAACAACCTCGAAATTGAAAAACACCAACAAATTCAACAACCTCAACATTGAAAAACAACAACAACTTCAACATTGAAAAACACCAACAAATTCAACAACCTCAACATTGAAAAACAACAACAACCTCAACATTGAAAAACAACAACAAATTCAAAAACAACCTCAACATTGAAAAACAACAACAACCTCAACATTGAAAAACAACAACAACCTCAACATTGAAAAACACCAACAAATTCAACAACCTCAACATTGAAAAACAACAACAACCTCAACATTGAAAAACACCAACAAATTCAACAACAACCTCAGCATTGAAAAACACCAACAAATTCAACAACAACCTCAACATTTAAAAACAACAACAACCTCAACATTGAAAAACAACAACAACCTCAACATTGAAAAACACCAACAAATTCAACAACAACCTCAACATTGAAAAACAACAACAACCTCAACAATGAAAAACACCAACAAATTCAACAACAACTTCAACATTGAAAAACACCAACAAATTCAACAACAACCTCGAAATTGAAAAACACCAACAAATTCAACAACAACTTCAACATTGAAAAACAACAACAACCTCAACATTGAAAAACACCAACAAATTCAACAACCTCAACATTGAAAAACAACAACAACCTCAACATTGAAAAACACCAACAAATTGAAAAACAACCTCAACATTGAAAAACAACAACAACCTCAACATTGAAAAACAAAAAACAACCTCAACATTGAAAATCACCAACAAATTCAACAACCTCAACATTGAAAAACAACAACCTCAACATTGAAAAACACCAACAAATTCAAAAACAACCTCAACATTGAAAAACAACAACAACCTCAACATTGAAAAACAACAACAACCTCAAAATTGAAAAACACCAACAAATTCCACAACAACCTCAACATTGAAAAACAACAACAACCTCAACATTGAAAGACACCAACAAATTCAACAACAACTTCAACATTGAAAAAAACCAACAAATTCAACAACAACCTCGACATTGAAAAACACCAACAAATTCAACAACAACCTCAACATTGAAAAACAGCAACAAATTCAACAACAACCTCAGCATTGAAAAACACCAACAAATTCAACAACAAACTCAACATTGAAAAACAACAACAACCTCAACATTGAAAAACAACAACAACCTCAACATTGAAAAACACCAACAAATTCAACAACAACCTCAAAATTAAAAAACACCAACAAATTTAACAACAACCTCAACATTGAGAAACAACAACAACCTCAACATGTAAAAACACCAACAAATTCAACAACAACCTCAACATTTAAAAACAACAACAACCTCAACATTGAAAAACACCAACAAATTCAACAACAACTTCAACATTGAAAAACACCAACAAATTCAACAACAACCTCGACATTGAAAAACACCAACAAATTCAACAATAACCTCAACATTGAAAAACTACAACAACCTCAACATTGAAAAGCACCAACAAATACAACAACAACCTCAACATTGAAAAACAACAACAACCTCAAAATTGAAAAACATCAACAAATTCCACAACAACCTCAACATTGAAAAACAACAACAACCTCAACATTGAAAAATACCAACAAATTCAACAACAACCTCAACATTGAAAAACACCAACAAATTCAACAACAACCTCGACATTGAAAAACACCAACAAATTCAACAACAACCTCAACATTGAAAAACTACAATAACCTCGAAATTGAAGAACACCAACAAATTCAACAACAACCTCAACGTTGAAAAACAACAACAACCTCAACATTGAAAAACACCAAAAAATTCAACAACAACTTCAACATTGAAAAACACCAACAAATTCAACAACAACCTCGACATTGAAAAACACCATCAGATTCAACAACGACCTCAACATTGAAAAACAACAACAACCTCAACATTGAAAAACACAAACAAATTCAACAACAACCTCAATATTGAAAAACAACAACAACCTCAACATTGAAAAACACCAACAAATTCAACAACAACCTCAACATTGAAAAACAACATCAACCTCAACATTGAAAAACACCAACAAATTCAACAACAACCTCAACAATGAAAAACACCAACAAATTCAACAGCAACCTCAACAATGAAAAACACCAACAAATTCAACAACAACTTCAACATTGAAAAACACCAACAAATTCAACAACAACCTCGACATTGAAAAACACCAACAAATTCAACAACAACCTCAACATTGAAAAACTACAACAACCTCAACATTGAAAAGCACCAACAAATACAACAACAACCTCAACATTGAAAAACAACAACAACCTCAACATTGAAAAACACCAACAAATTCAACAACAACCTCAACATCGAAAAACAACAACAACCTCAACATTGAAAAACAACAACAACCTCAACACTGAAAAACACCAACAAATTCAACAACAACCTCAACATTGAAAAACAACAACAACCTCAACATTGAAAAACACCAACAAATTCAACAACAACTTCAACATTGAAAAACACCAACAAATTCAACAACAACCTCAACATTGAAAAACACCAACAAATTAAACATCAACCTCAACTTTGAAAAACAACAACAACCTCAACATTGAAAAACACCAACAAATTCAACAACAACCTCAACATTGAAAAACAACAACAACCTCAAAATTGAAAAACACCAACAAATTCAACAACAACCTCAACATTGAAAAACAGCAACAAACACAACATTGAAAAACACCAACAAATTCAACAACAACTTCAACATTGAAAAAACCTACAAATTCAGCAACAACCTCGACATTGAAAAACACCAACAAATTCAACAACAACCTCAACATTGAAAAACAGCAACAAATTCAACAACAACCTCAACATTTAAAAACGCCAACAAATTCAACAACGACCTCAACATTCTAAAACACCAACAAATTCAACAACAACCTCAACATTGAAAAACACCAACAAATTCAACAACAACCTCGACATTGAAAAACACCAACAAATTCAACAACAACCTCAACATTGAAAAAGACCAACAAATTCAAGAACAACCTCAACATTGAAAAACAACAACAACCTCAACATTGAAAAACACCAACAAATTCAACAACAACTTCAACATTGAAGAACACCAACAAATTCAACAACAACCTCAACATTGAAAAACAACAACAACCTAAACATTGAAAAACACCAACAAATTCAACAACAACCTCAACATTGAAAAACAACAACAACCTCAACATTGAAAAACACCAACAAATTCAGCAACAACCTCAACAATGAAAAACACCAACAAATTCAACAACAACCTCAACATGGAAAAACACCAACACATTTAACAACAACTTCAACTTTGAGAAACAACAACAACCTCAACATGGAAAAACACCAACAAATTCAACAACAACCTCAACATTGAAAAACAACAACAACCTCAAAAGTGAAAAACACCAACAAATTCAACAACAACCTCAACATTTAAAGACAGCAACAACCTCAACATTGAAAAACACCAACAAATTCAACAACAACCTCAACAATGAAAAACACCAACAAATTCAACAACAACTTCAACATTGAAAAACACCAACAAATTCAACAACAACCTCAACATTGAAAAGCACCAACAAATTCAACAACAACCTCAACTTTGAAAAACAACAACAACCTCAACATGGAAAAACACCAACAAATTCAACAACATTGAAAAACAACAACAACCTCAAAATCGAAAAACACCAACAAATTCAACAACAACCTCAACATTGAAAAACAACAACAACCACCACATTGAAAAACACCAACAAATTCAACAACAACTACAACATTGAAAAAACCAACAAATTCAGCAACAACCTCGACATTGAAAAACACCAACAAATTCAACAACAACCTCAACATTGAAAAACACCAACAAATTCAACAACAACCACAACATTTAAAAACGCCAACAAATTCAGCAACGACCTCAACATTGTAAAACACCAGCAAATTCAACAACGACCTCAACATTGAAAAACACCAACAAATTCAACAACAACCTCAACATTGAAAAACACCAACAAATTCAACAACAACCTCAACATTGAAAAAGACCAACAAATTCAACAACAACCTCAACATTGAAAAACAACAACAACCTCAACATTGAAAAACACCAACAAATTCAACAACAACTTCAACATTGAAGAAAACCAACAAATTCAACAACAACCTCGAAATTGAAAAACACCAACAAATTCAACAACAACCTCAACATCGAAAAACAACAACAACCTCAACATTGAAAAACACCAACAAATTCAACAACGACCTCAACAATGAAAAACACCAACAAATTCAACAACAACCTCAACATGGAAAAACACCAACGAATTTAACAACAACCTGAACTTTGAAAAACAACAACAACCTCAACATGGAAAAACACCAACAAATTCAACAACAACCTCAACATTGAAAAACATCAACAACTTCAAAATTGAAAAACACCAACAAATTCAACAACAACCTCAACATTTAAAGACAACAACAACCTCAACATTGAAAAACACCAACAAATTCAACAACAACCTCAACAATGAAAAACAACAACAAATTCAACAACAACTTCAACATTGAAAAACACCAACAAACTCAACAACAACCTCGACATTGAAAAACACCAACAAATTCAACAACAACCTCAACATTGAAAAACTACAACAACCTCAACATTGAAAAGCACCAACAAATACAACAACAACCTCAACATTGAAAAACAACAACAACCTCAACATTGAAAAACACCAACAAATTCAACAACAACCTCAACATTGAAAAACTACAACAACCTCAACATTGAAAAGCACCAACAAATACAACAACAACCTCAACATCGAAAAACAACAACAACCTCAACATTGAAAAACAACAACAACCTCAACATTGAAAAACACCAACAAATTCAACAACAACCTCAACATTGAAAAACAACAACAACCTCAACATTGAAAAACACCAACAAATTCAACAACAACTTCAACATTGAAAAACACCAACAAATTCAACAACAACCTCGAAATTGAAAAACACCAACAAATTCAACAACCTCAAAATTGAAAAACAACAACAACCTCAACATTGAAAAACAGCAACAAATTCAACAACAACCTCAACATTGAAAAACAATAAGAACCTCAACATTGAAAAACACCATCAAATTCAACAACAACCTCAACATTGAAAAACACCAACAAATTTAACAACAACCTCAACATTGAAAAACAACAACAACCTCAACATGTAAAAACACCAACAAATTCAACGACAACCTCAACATTTAAAAACAACAACAACCTCAACATTGAAAAACACCACCAAATTCAACATCAACCTCAACATTGAAAAACACATCCAAATTCAACAACAACTTCAACATTGAAAAACACCAACAAATTCAACAACAACCTCGACATTGAAAAACACCAACAAATTCAACAACAACCTCAACATTGAAAAACTACAACAACCTCAACATTGAAAAACACCAACAAATTCAACAACAACCTCAACATTGAAAAACAACAACAACCTCAACATTGAAAAACAACAACAACCTCAACATTGAAAAACACCAACAAATTCAACAACAACCTCAACATTCAAAAACAACAACAACCTCAACATTGAAAAACACCAACAAATTCAACAACAACTTCAACATTGAAAAACACCAACAAATTCAACAACAACCTCGAAATTGAAAAACACCAACAAATTCAACAACAACCTCAACATTGAAAAACAACAACAACCTCAACATTGAAAAACACCAACAAATTCAACAACCTCAGCATTGAAAAACAACAACAACCTCAACATTGAAAAACACCAACAAATTCAAAAACAACCTCAACCTTGAAAAACAACAACAACCTCAACATTGAAAAACAAAAAACAACCTCAACATTGAAAAACACCAACAAATTCAACAACCTCAACATTGAAAAACAACAACAACCTCAACATTGAAAAACACCAACAAATGCAAAAACAACCTCAACATTGAAAAACAACAACAACCTCAACATTGAAAAACAACAACAACCTCAAAATTGAAAAACACCAACAAATTCCACAACAACCCCAACATTGAAAAACAACAACAACCTCAACATTGAAAAACACCAACAAATTCAACAACATCTTCAACATTGAAAAAAACCAACAAATTCAACAACAACCTCGACATTGAAAAACACCAACAAATTCAACAACAACCTCAAGATTGAAAAACAGCAACAAATTCAACAACAACCTCAGCATTGAAAAACACCAACAAATTCAACAACAAACTCAACATTGAAAAACAACAACAACCTCAACATTGAAAAACAACAACAACCTCAACATTGAAAAACACCAACAAATTCAACAACAACCTCAACATTGAAAAACAACAACAACCTCAACATTGAAAAACACCAACAAATTCAACAACAACTTCAACATTGAAAAACACCAACAAATTCAACAACAACCTCGAAATTGAAAAACACCAACAAATTCAACAACAACCTCAACATTTAAAGACAACAACAACCTCAACATTGAAAAACACCAACAAATTCAACAACAACATCAACAATGAAAAACACCAACAAATTCAACAACAACTTCAACTTTGAAAAACACCAACAAATTCAACAACAACCTCAACATTGAAAAGCGCCAACAAATTCGACATCAACCTCAACTTTGAAAAACAACAACAACCTCAACATGGAAAAACACCAACAAATTCAACAACATTGAAAAACAACAACAACCTCAAAATTGAAAAACACCAACAAATTCAACAACAACCTCAACATTGAAAAACAACAACAACCACCACATTGAAAAACACCAACAAATTCAACAACAACTTCAACATTGAAAAAACCAACAAATTCAGCAACAACCTCGACATTGAAAAACACCAACAAATTCAACAACAACCTCAACATTGAAAAACACCAACAAATTCAACAACAACCACAACATTTAAAAACGCCAACAAATTCAACAACGACCTCAACATTGTAAAACACCAACAAATTCAACAACGACCTCAACTTTGAAAAACACCAACAAATTCAACAACAACCTCAACATTGAAAAACACCAACAAATTCAACAACAACCTCAACATTGAAAAAGACCAACAAATTCAACAACAACCTCAACATTGAAAAACAACAACAACCTCAACATTGAAAAACACCAACAAATTCAACAACAACTTCAACATTGAAGAAAACCAACAAATTCAACAACAACCTCGAAATTGAAAAACACCAACAAATTCAACAACAACCTCAACATTGAAAAACAACAACAACCTCAACATTGAAAAACATCAACAAATTCAACAACAACCTCAACATTGAAAAACAACAACAACCTCAACATTGAAAAACACCAACAAATTCAACAACAACCTCAACAATGAAAAACACCAACAAATTCAACAACAACCTCAACATGGAAAAACACCGACGAATTTAACAACAACCTCAACTTTGAAAAACAACAACAACCTCAACATGGAAAAACACCAACAAATTCAACAACAACCTCAACATTGAAAAACATCAACAACTTCAAAATTGAAAAACACCAACAAATTCAACAACAACCGCAACATTTAAAGACAACAACAACCTCAACATTGAAAAACACCAACAAATTCAACAACAACCTCAACAATGAAAAACACCAACAAATTCAACAACAACTTCAACATTGAAAAACACCAACAAACTCAACAACAACCTCGACATTGAAAAACACCAACAAATTCAACAACAACCTCAACATTGAAAAACTACAACAACCTCAACATTGAAAAGCACCAACAAATACAACAAGAACCTCAACATTGAAAAACAACAACAACCTCAACATTGAAAAACACCAACAAATTCAACAACAACCTCAACATCGAAAAACAACAACAACCTCAACATTGAAAAACAACAACAACCTCAACATTGAAAAACACCAACAAATTCAACAACAACCTCAACATTGAAAAACAACAACAACCTCAACATTGAAAACCACCAACAAATTCAACAACAACTTCAACATTGAAAAACACCAACAAATTCAACAACAACCTCGAAATTGAAAAACACCAACAAATTCAACAACCTCAACATTGAAAAACAACAACAACCTCAACATTGAAAAACACCAACAAATTCAACAACAACCTCAACATTGAAAAACAACAACAACCTCAACATTGAAAAACACCAACAAATTCAACAACAACCTCAACATTGAAAAACACCAACAAATTTAACAACAACCTCAACATTGAAAAACAACAACAACCTCAACATGTAAAAACACCAACAAATTCAACAACAACCTCAACATTTAAAAACAACAACAACCTCAACATGGAAAAACACCAACAAATTCAACATCAACCTCAACATTGAAAAACACATCCAAATTCAACAACAACTTCAACATTGAAAAACACCAACAAATTCAACAACAACCTCGACATTGAAAAACAACAACAACCTCAAAATTGAAAAACACCAACAAATTCCACAACAACCTCAACATTGAAAAACAACAACAACCTCAACATTGAAAAACACCAACAAATTCAACAACAACTTCAACATTGAAAAAAACCAACAAATTCAACAACAACCTCGACATTGAAAAACACCAACAAATTCAACAACAACCTCAACATTGAAAAACAGCAACAAATTCAAGAACAACCTCAACATTGAAAAACACCAACAAATTCAACAACAAACTCAACATTGAAAAACAACAACTACCTCAACATTGAAAAACAACAACAACCTCAACATTGAAAAACACCAACAAATTCAACAACAACCTCAACATTGAAAAACAACAACAACCTCAACATTGAAAAACACCAACAAATTCAACAACAACTTCAACATTGAAAAACACCAACAAATTCAACAACAACCTCGAAATTGAAAAACACCAACAAATTCAACAACAACCTCAACATTTAAAGACAACAACAACCTCAACATTGAAAAACACCAACAAATTCAACAACAACCTCAACAATGAAAAACACCAACAAATTCAACAACAACTTCAACTTTGAAAAACACCAACAAATTCAACAACAACCTCAACATTGAAAAGCACCAACAAATTCAACATCAACCTCAACTTTGAAAAACAACAACAACCTCAACATGGAAAAACACCAACAAATTCAACAACATTGAAAAACAACAACAACCTCAAAATTGAAAAACACCAACAAATTCAACAACAACCTCAACATTGAAAAACAACAACAACCACCACATTGAAAAACACCAACAAATTCAACAACAACTTCAACATTGAAAAAACCAACAAATTCAGCAACAACCTCGACATTGAAAAACACCAACAAATTCAACAACAACCTCAACATTGAAAAACACCAACAAATTCAACAACAACCACAACATTTAAAAACGCCAACAAATTCAACAACGACCTCAACATTGTAAAACACCAACAAATTCAACAACGACCTCAACATTGAAAAACACCAACAAATTCAACAACAACCTCAACATTGAAAAACACCAACAAATTCAACAACAACCTCAACATTGAAAAAGACCAACAAATTCAACAACAACCTCAACATTGAAAAACAACAACAACCTCAACATTGAAAAACACAAACAAATTCAACAACAACTTCAACATTGAAGAAAACCAACAAATTCAACAACAACCTCGAAATTGAAAAACACCAACAAATTCAACAACAACCTCAACATTGAAAAACAACAACAACCTCAACATTGAAAAACACCAACAAATTCAACAACAACCTCAACATTGAAAAACAACAACAACCTCAACATTGAAAAACAACAACAAATTCAACAACAACCTCAACAATGAAAAACACCAACAAATTCAACAACAACCTCAACATGGAAAAACACCGACGAATTTAACAACAACCTCAACTTTGAAAAACAACAACAACCTCAACATGGAAAAACACCAACAAATTCAACAACAACCTCAACATTGAAAAACATCAACAACTTCAAAATTGAAAAACACCAACAAATTCAACAACAACCGCAACATTTAAAGACAACAACAACCTCAACATTGAAAAACACCAACAAATTCAACAACAACCTCAACAATGAAAAACACCAACAAATTCAACAACAACTTCAACATTGAAAAACACCAACAAACTCAACAACAACCTCGACATTGAAAAACACCAACAAATTCAACAACAACCTCAACATTGAAAAACTACAACAACCTCAACATTGAAAAGCACCAACAAATACAACAAGAACCTCAACATTGAAAAACAACAACAACCTCAACATTGAAAAACACCAACAAATTCAACAACAACCTCAACATCGAAAAACAACAACAACCTCAACATTGAAAAACAACAACAACCTCAACATTGAAAAACACCAACAAATTCAACAACAACCTCAACATTGAAAAACAACAACAACCTCAACATTGAAAACCACCAACAAATTCAACAACAACTTCAACATTGAAAAACACCAACAAATTCAACAACAACCTCGAAATTGAAAAACACCAACAAATTCAACAACCTCAACATTGAAAAACAACAACAACCTCAACATTGAAAAACACCAACAAATTCAACAACAACCTCAACATTGAAAAACAACAACAACCTCAACATTGAAAAACACCAACAAATTCAACAACAACCTCCACATTGAAAAACACCAACAAATTTAACAACAACCTCAACATTGAAAAACAACAACAACCTCAACATGTAAAAACACCAACAAATTCAACAACAACCTCAACATTTAAAAACAACAACAACCTCAACATGGAAAAACACCAACAAATTCAACATCAACCTCAACATTGAAAAACACATCCAAATTCAACAACAACTTCAACATTGAAAAACACCAACAAATTCAACAACAACCTCGACATTGAAAAACACCAACAAATTCAACGACAACCTCAACATTGAAAAACTACAACAACCTCAACAGTGAAAAACACCAACAAATACAACAACAACCTCAACATTGAAAAACAACAACAACCTCAACATTGAAAAACAGCAACAAATTCAACAACAACCTCAGCATTGAAAAACACCAACAAATTCAACAACAACCTCAACATTGAAAAACAACAACAACCTCAACATTGAAAAACAACAACAACCTCAACATTGAAAAACACCAACAAATTCAACAACAACCTCAACATTGAAAAACAACAACAACCTCAACATTGAAAAACACCAACAAATTCAACAACAACTTCAACATTGAAAAACACCAACAAATTCAACAACAACCTCGAAATTGAAAAACACCAACAAATTCAACAACAACCTCAACATTGAAAAACAACAACAACCTCAACATTGAAAAACACCAACAAATTCAACAACCTCAACATTGAAAAACAACAACAACCTCAACATTGAAAAACACCAACAAATTCAAAAACAACCTCAACATTGAAAAACAACAACAACCTCAACATTGAAAAACAAAAAACAACCTCAACATTGAAAAACACCAACAAATTCAACAACCTCAACATTGAAAAACAACAACAACCTCAACATTGAAAAACACCAACAAATTCAAAAACAACCTCAACATTGAAAAACAACAACAACCTCAACATTGAAAAACAACAACAACCTCAAAATTGAAAAACACCAACAAATTCCACAACAACCTCAACATTGAAAAACAACAACAAATTCAACAACAACTTCAACATTGAAAAAAACCAACAAATTCAACAACAACCTCGACATTGAAAAACACCAACAAATTCAACAACAACCTCAACATTGAAAAACAGCAACAATTTCAACAACAACCTCAGCATTGAAAAACACCAACAAATTCAACAACAAACTCAACATTGAAAAACAACAACAACCTCAACATTGAAAAACAACAACAACCTCAACATTGAAAAACACCAACAAATTCAACAACAACCTCAACATTGAAAAACAACAACAACCTCAACATTGAAAAACACCAACAAATTCAACAACAACTTCAACATTGAAAAACACCAACAAATTCAACAACAACCTCGAAATTGAAAAACACCAACAAATTCAACAACAACCTCAACATTGAAAAACAACAACAACCTCAACATTGAAAAACACCAACAAATTCAACAACCTCAACATTGAAAAACAACAACAACCTCAACATTGAAAAACACCAACAAATTCAAAAACAACATCAACATTGAAAAACAACAACAACCTCAACATTGAAAAACAAAAAACAACCTCAACATTGAAAAACACCAACAAATTCAACAACCTCAACATTGAAAAACAACAACAACCTCAACATTGAAAAACACCAACAAATTCAAAAACAACCTCAACATTGAAAAACAACAACAACCTCAACATTGAAAAACAACAACAACCTCAAAATTGAAAAACACCAACAAATTCCACAACAACCTCAACATTGAAAAACAACAACAACCTCAACATTGAAAAACACCAACAAATTCAACAACAACTTCAACATTGAAAAAAACCAACAAATTCAACAACAACCTCGACATTGAAAAACACCAACAAATTCAACAACAACCTCAACATTGAAAAACACCAACAAATTCAACAACAACCTCAACATTTAAAAACGCCAACAAATTCAACAACGACCTCAACATTGTAAAACACCAACAAATGCAACAACAACCTCAACATTGAAAAACACCAACAAATTCAACAACAACCTCGAAATTGAAAAACAACAACAAATTCAACAACAACCTCAACGTTGAAAAACAACAACAACCTCAACATTGAAAAACACCAACAAATTCAACAACAACTTCAACATTGAAAAACACCAACAAATTCAACAACAACCTCGACATTGAAAAACACCATCAAATTCAACAACGACCTCAACATTGAAAAACAACAACAACCTCAACATTGAAAAACGCCAACAAATTCAACAACGACCTCAACATTGTAAAACACCAACAAATTCAACAGCAACCTCAACAATGAAAAACACCAACAAATTCAACAACAACCTCAACAATGAAAAACACCAACAAATTCAACAACAACTTCAACATTGAAAAACACCAACAAATTCAACAACAACCTCGACATTGAAAAACACCAACAAATTCAACAAGAACCTCAACATTGAAAAACTACAACAACCTCAACATTGAAAAGCACCAACAAATACAACAACAACCTCAACATTGAAAAACAACAACAACCTCAAATTTGAAAAACACCAACAAATTCAACAACAACCTCAACATCGAAAAACAACAACAACCTCAACATTGAAAAACACCAACAATTTCAACAACAACCTCAACATTGAAAAACAACAACAACCTCAACATTGAAAAACACCAACAAATTCAACAACAACCTCAAAATTAAAAAAAACCAACAAATTTAACAACAACCTCAACATTGAGAAACAACAACAACCTCAACATGTAAAAACACCAACACATTCAACAACAACCTAAACATTTAAAAACAACAACAACCTCAACATTGAAAAACACCAACAAATTCAACAACAACCTCAACATTGAAAAACACATCCAAATTCAACAACAACTACAACATTGAAAAACACCAACAAATTCAACAACAACCTCGACATTGAAAAACACCAACAAATTCAACAACAACCTCAACATTGAAAAACTACAACAACCTCAACATTGAAAAACACCAACAAATACAACAACAACCTCATCATTGAAAAACAACAACAACCTCAACATTGAAAAACAGCAACAAATTCAACAACAACCTCAGCATTGAAAAAGACCAACAAATTCAACAACAACCTCAACATTGAAAAACAACAACAACCTGAACATTGAAAAACAACAACAACCTCAACATTGAAAAACACCAACAAATTCAACAACAACCTCAACATTGAAAAACAACAACAACCTCAACATTGAAAAACACCAACAAATGCAACAACAACCTCGAAATTGAAAAACACCAACAAATTCAAGAACAACGTCAACATTGAAGAACAACAACAACCTCAACATTGAAAAACACCAACAAATTCAACAACCTCAACATTGAAAAACAACAACAACCTCAACATTGAAAAACAACAACAACCTCAAAATTGAAAAACACCAACAAATTCCACAACAACCTCAACATTGAAAAACAACAACAACCTCAACATTGAAAAACACCAACAAATTCAACAACAACCTCAACATTGAAAAACACCAACAAATTCAACAACAACCTCGACATTGAAAAACACCAACAAATTCAACAACAACCTCAACATTGAAAAACTACAACAACCTCGAAATTGAAAAACACCAACAAATTCAACAACAACCTCAACGTTGAAAAACAACAACAACCTCAACATTGAAAAACACCAACAAATTCAACAACAACCTCGACATTGAAAAACACCATCAGATTCAACAACGACCTCAACATTGAAAAACAACAACAACCTCAACATTGAAAAACACAAACAAATTCAACAACAACCTCAATATTGAAAAACAACAGCAACCTCAACATTGAAAAACAACAACAAATTCAACAACAACCTCAACATTGAAAAACAACATCAACCTCAACATTGAAAAACACCAACAAATTCAACAACAACCTCAACAATGAAAAACACCAACAAATTCAACAACAACCTCAACAATGAAAAACACCAACAAATTCAACAACAACTTCAACATTGAAAAACACCAACAAATTCAACAACGACCTCAACATTGAAAAACACCAACAAATTCAACAACAACCTCAACATTGAAAAACACCAACAAATTCAACAACAACCTCAACATTGAAAAAGACCAACAAATTCAACAACAACCTCAACATTGAAAAACAACAACAACCTCAACATTGAAAAACACCAACAAATTCAACAACAACTTCAACATTGAAGAAAACCAACAAATTCAACAACAACCTCGAAATTGAAAAACACCAACAAATTCAACAACAACCTCAACATTGAAAAACAACAACAACCTCAACATTGAAAAACACCAACAAATTCAACAACAACCTCAACATTGAAAAACAACAACAACCTCAACATTGAAAAACACCAACAAATTCAACAACAACCTCAACAATGAAAAACACCAACAAATTCAACAACAACCTCAACATGGAAAAACACCGACGAATTTAACAACAACCTCAACTTTGAAAAACAACAACAACCTCAACATGGAAAAACACCAACAAATTCAACAACAACCTCAACATTGAAAAACATCAACAACTTCAAAATTGAAAAACACCAACAAATTCAACAACAACCGCAACATTTAAAGACAACAACAACCTCAACACTGAAAAACACCAACAAATTCAACAACAACCTCAACAATGAAAAACACCAACAAATTCAACAACAACTTCAACATTGAAAAACACCAACAAACTCAACAACAACCTCGACATTGAAAAACACCAACAAATTCAACAACAACCTCAACATTGAAAAACTACAACAACCTCAACATTGAAAAGCACCAACAAATACAACAAGAACCTCAACATTGAAAAACAACAACAACCTCAACATTGAAAAACACCAACAAATTCAACAACAACCTCAACATCGAAAAACAACAACAACCTCAACATTGAAAAACAACAACAACCTCAACATTGAAAAACACCAACAAATTCAACAACCACCTCAACATTGAAAAACAACAACAACCTCAACATTGAAAACCACCAACAAATTCAACAACAACTTCAACATTGAAAAACACCAACAAATTCAACAACAACCTCGAAATTGAAAAACACCAACAAATTCAACAACCTCAACATTGAAAAACAGCAACAACCTCAACATTGAAAAACACCAACAAATTCAACAACAACCTCAACATTGAAAAACAACAACAACCTCAACATTGAAAAACACCAACAAATTCAACAACAACCTCAACATTGAAAAACACCAACAAATTTAACAACAACCTCAACATTGAAAAACAACAACAACCTCAACATGTAAAAACACCAACAAATTCAACAACAACCTCAACATTTAAAAACAACAACAACCTCAACATGGAAAAACACCAACAAATTCAACATCAACCTCAACATTGAAAAACACATCCAAATTCAACAACAACTTCAACATTGAAAAATACCAACAAATTCAACAACAACCTCGACATTGAAAAACAACAACAACCTCAAAATTGAAAAACACCAACAAATTCCACAACAACCTCAACATTGAAAAACAACAACAACCTCAACATTGAAAAATACCAACAAATTCAACAACAACTTCAACATTGAAAAAAACCAACAAATTCAACAACAACCTCGACATTGAAAAACACCAACAAATTCAACAACAACCTCAACATTGAAAAACAGCAACAAATTCAAGAACAACCTCAGCATTGAAAAACTCCAACAAATTCAACAACAAACTCAACATTGAAAAACAACAACTACCTCAACATTGAAAAACAACAACAACCTCAACATTGAAAAACACCAACAAATTCAACAACAACCTCAACATTGAAAAACAACAACAACCTCAACATTGAAAAACACCAACAAATTGAACAACAACTTCAACATTGAAAAACACCAACAAATTCAACAACAACCTCGAAATTGAAAAACACCAACAAATTCAACAACAACCTCAACATTTAAAGACAACAACAACCTCAACATTGAAAAACACCAACAAATTCAACAACAACCTCAACAATGAAAAACACCAACAAATTCAACAACAACTTCAACTTTGAAAAACACCAACAAATTCAACAACAACCTCAACATTGAAAAGCACCAACAAATTCAACATCAACCTCAACTTTGAAAAACAACAACAACCTCAACATGGAAAAACACCAACAAATTCAACAACATTGAAAAACAACAACAACCTCAAAATTGAAAAACACCAACAAATTCAACAACAACCTCAACATTGAAAAACAACAACAACCACCACATTGAAAAACACCAACAAATTCAACAACAACTTCAACATTGAAAAAACCAACAAATTCAGCAACAACCTCGACATTGAAAAACACCAACAAATTCAACAACAACCTCAACATTGAAAAACACCAACAAATTCAACAACAACCACAACATTTAAAAACGCCAACAAATTCAACAACGACCTCAACATTGTAAAACACCAACAAATTCAACAACGACCTCAACATTGAAAAACACCAACAAATTCAACAACAACCTCAACATTGAAAAACACCAACAAATTCAACAACAACCTCAACATTGAAAAAGACCAACAAATTCAACAACAACCTCAACATTGAAAAACAACAACAACCTCAACATTGAAAAACACCAACAAATTCAACAACAACTTCAACATTGAAGAAAACCAACAAATTCAACAACAACCTCGAAATTGAAAAACACCAACAAATTCAACAACAACCTCAACATTGAAAAACAACAACAACCTCAACATTGAAAAACACCAACAAATTCAACAACAACCTCAACATTGAAAAACAACAACAACCTCAACATTGAAAAACACCAACAAATTCAACAACAACCTCAACAATGAAAAACACCAACAAATTCAACAACAACCTCAACATGGAAAAACACCGACGAATTTAACAACAACCTCAACATGGAAAAACACCAACAAATTCAACAACAACCTCAACATTGAAAAACATCAACAACTTCAAAATTGAAAAACACCAACAAATTCAACAACAACCTCAACATTTAAAGACAACAACAACCTCAACATTGAAAAACACCAACAAATTCAACAACAACCTCAACAATGAAAAACACCAACAAATTCAACAACAACTTCAACATTGAAAAACACCAACAAACTCAACAACAACCTCGACATTGAAAAACACCAACAAATTCAACAACAACCTCAACATTGAAAAACTACAACAACCTCAACATTGAAAAGCACCAACAAATACAACAAGAACCTCAACATTGAAAAACAACAACAACCTCAACATTGAAAAACACCAACAAATTCAACAACAACCTCAACATCGAAAAACAACAACAACCTCAACATTGAAAAACAACAACAACCTCAACATTGAAAAACACCAACAAATTCAACAACAACCTCAACATTGAAAAACAACAACAACCTCAACATTGAAAACCACCAACAAATTCAACAACAACTTCAACATTGAAAAACACCAACAAATTCAACAACAACCTCGAAATTGAAAAACACCAACAAATTCAACAACCTCAACATTGAAAAACAACAACAACCTCAACATTGAAAAACACCAACAAATTCAACAACAACCTCAACATTGAAAAACAACAACAACCTCAACATTGAAAAACACCAACAAATTCAACAACAACCTCCACATTGAAAAACACCAACAAATTTAACAACAACCTCAACATTGAAAAACAACAACAACCTCAACATGTAAAAACACCAACAAATTCAACAACAACCTCAACATTTAAAAACAACAACAACCTCAACATGGAAAAACACCAACAAATTCAACATCAACCTCAACATTGAAAAACACATCCAAATTCAACAACAACTTCAACATTGAAAAACACCAACAAATTCAACAACAACCTCGACATTGAAAAACACCAACAAATTCAACGACAACCTCAACATTGAAAAACTACAACAACCTCAACAGTGAAAAACACCAACAAATACAACAACAACCTCAACATTGAAAAACAACAACAACCTCAACATTGAAAAACAGAAACAAATTCAACAACAACCTCAGCATTGAAAAACACCAACAAATTCAACAACAACCTCAACATTGAAAAACAACAACAACCTCAACATTGAAAAACACCAACAAATTCAACAACAACCTCGAAATTGAAAAACACCAACAAATTCAACAACAACCTCAACATTGAAAAACAACAACAACCTCAACATTGAAAAACACCAACAAATTCAACAACCTCAACATTGAAAAACAACAACAACCTCAACATTGAAAAACACCAACAAATTCAAAAACAACCTCAACATTGAAAAACAACAACAACCTCAACATTGAAAAACAAAAAACAACCTCAACATTGAAAAACACCAACAAATTCAACAACCTCAACATTGAAAAACAACAACAACCTCAACATTGAAAAACACCAACAAATTCAAAAACAACCTCAACATTGAAAAACAACAACAACCTCAACATTGAAAAACAACAACAACCTCAAAATTGAAAAACACCAACAAATTCCACAACAACCTCAACATTGAAAAACAACAACAAATTCAACAACAACTTCAACATTGAAAAAAACCAACAAATTCAACAACAACCTCGACATTGAAAAACACCAACAAATTCAACAACAACCTCAACATTGAAAAACAGCAACAATTTCAACAACAACCTCAGCATTGAAAAACACCAACAAATTCAACAACAAACTCAACATTGAAAAACAACAACAACCTCAACATTGAAAAACAACAACAACCTCAACATTGAAAAACACCAACAAATTCAACAACAACCTCAACATTGAAAAACAACAACAACCTCAACATTGAAAAACACCAACAAATTCAACAACAACTTCAACATTGAAAAACACCAACAAATTCAACAACAACCTCGAAATTGAAAAACACCAACAAATTCAACAACAACCTCAACATTGAAAAACAACAACAACCTCAACATTGAAAAACACCAACAAATTCAACAACCTCAACATTGAAAAACAACAACAACCTCAACATTGAAAAACACCAACAAATTCAAAAACAACCTCAACATTGAAAAACAACAACAACCTCAACATTGAAAAACAAAAAACAACCTCAACATTGAAAAACACCAACAAATTCAACAACCTCAACATTGAAAAACAACAACAACCTCAACATTGAAAAACACCAACAAATTCAACAACCTCAACATTGAAAAACAACAACAACCTCAACATTGAAAAACACAAACAAATTCAAAAACAACCTCAACATTGAAAAACAACAACAACCTCAACATTGAAAAACAAAAAACAACCTCAACATTGAAAAACACCAACAAATTCAACAACCTCAACATTGAAAAACAACAACAACCTCAACATTGAAAAACACCAACAAATTCAAAAACAACCTCAACATTGAAAAACAACAACAACCTCAACATTGAAAAACAACAACAACCTCAAAATTGAAAAACACCAACAAATTCCACAACAACCTCAACATTGAAAAACAACAACAAATTCAACAACAACTTCAACATTGAAAAAAACCAACAAATTCAACAACAACCTCGACATTGAAAAACACCAACAAATTCAACAACAACCTCAACATTGAAAAACAGCAACAATTTCAACAACAACCTCAGCATTGAAAAACACCAACAAATTCAACAACAAACTCAACATTGAAAAACAACAACAACCTCAACATTGAAAAACAACAACAACCTCAACATTGAAAAACACCAACAAATTCAACAACAACCTCAACATTGAAAAACAACAACAACCTCAACATTGAAAAACACCAACAAATTCAACAACAACCTCGAAATTGAAAAACACCAACAAATTCAACAACAACCTCAACATTGAAAAACAACAACAACCTCAACATTGAAAACCACCAACAAATTCAACAACAACTTCAACATTGAAAAACACCAACAAATTCAACAACAACCTCGAAATTGAAAAACACCAACAAATTCAACAACCTCAACATTGAAAAACAACAACAACCTCAACATTGAAAAACACCAACAAATTCAACAACAACCTCAACATTGAAAAACAACAACAACCTCAACATTGAAAAACACCAACAAATTCAACAACAACCTCCACATTGAAAAACACCAACAAATTTAACAACAACCTCAACATTGAAAAACAACAACAACCTCAACATGTAAAAACACCAACAAATTCAACAACAACCTCAACATTTAAAAACAACAACAACCTCAACATGGAAAAACACCAACAAATTCAACATCAACCTCAACATTGAAGAACACATCCAAATTCAACAACAACTTCAACATTGAAAAACACCAACAAATTCAACAACAACCTCGACATTGAAAAACACCAACAAATTCAACGACAACCTCAACATTGAAAAACTACAACAACCTCAACAGTGAAAAACACCAACAAATACAACAACAACCTCAACATTGAAAAACAACAACAACCTCAACATTGAAAAACAGAAACAAATTCAACAACAACCTCAGCATTGAAAAACACCAACAAATTCAACAACAACCTCAACATTGAAATACAACAACAACCTCAACATTGAAAAACAACAACAACCTCAACATTGAAAAACACCAACAAATTCAACAACAACCTCAACATTGAAAAACAACAACAACCTCAACATTGAAAAACACCAACAAATTCAACAACAACTTCAACATTGAAAAACACCAACAAATTCAACAACAACCTCGAAATTGAAAAACACCAACAAATTCAACAACAACCTCAACATTGAAAAACAACAACAACCTCAACATTGAAAAACACCAACAAATTCAACAACCTCAACATTGAAAAACAACAACAACCTCAACATTGAAAAACACCAACAAATTCAAAAACAACCTCAACATTGAAAAACAACAACAACCTCAACATTGAAAAACAAAAAACAACCTCAACATTGAAAAACACCAACAAATTCAACAACCTCAACATTGAAAAACAACAACAACCTCAACATTGAAAAACACCAACAAATTCAAAAACAACCTCAACATTGAAAAACAACAACAACCTCAACATTGAAAAACAACAACAACCTCAAAATTGAAAAACACCAACAAATTCCACAACAACCTCAACATTGAAAAACAACAACAAATTCAACAACAACTTCAACATTGAAAAAAACCAACAAATTCAACAACAACCTCGACATTGAAAAACACCAACAAATTCAACAACAACCTCAACATTGAAAAACAGCAACAATTTCAACAACAACCTCAGCATTGAAAAACACCAACAAATTCAACAACAAACTCAACATTGAAAAACAACAACAACCTCAACATTGAAAAACAACAACAACCTCAACATTGAAAAACACCAACAAATTCAACAACAACCTCAACATTGAAAAACAACAACAACCTCAACATTGAAAAACACCAACAAATTCAACAACAACTTCAACATTGAAAAACACCAACAAATTCAACAACAACCTCGAAATTGAAAAACACCAACAAATTCAACAACAACCTCAACATTGAAAAACAACAACAACCTCAACATTGAAAAACACCAACAAATTCAACAACCTCAACATTGAAAAACAACAACAACCTCAACATTGAAAAACACCAACAAATTCAAAAACAACCTCAACATTGAAAAACAACAACAACCTCAACATTGAAAAACAAAAAACAACCTCAACATTGAAAAACACCAACAAATTCAACAACCTCAACATTGAAAAACAACAACAACCTCAACATTGAAAAACACCAACAAATTCAACAACCTCAACATTGAAAAACAACAACAACCTCAACATTGAAAAACACCAACAAATTCAAAAACAACCTCAACATTGAAAAACAACAACAACCTCAACATTGAAAAACAAAAAACAACCTCAACATTGAAAAACACCAACAAATTCAACAACCTCAACATTGAAAAACAACAACAACCTCAACATTGAAAAACACCAACAAATTCAAAAACAACCTCAACATTGAAAAACAACAACAACCTCAACATTGAAAAACAACAACAACCTCAAAATTGAAAAACACCAACAAATTCCACAACAACCTCAACATTGAAAAACAACAACAAATTCAACAACAACTTCAACATTGAAAAAAACCAACAAATTCAACAACAACCTCGACATTGAAAAACACCAACAAATTCAACAACAACCTCAACATTGAAAAACAGCAACAATTTCAACAACAACCTCAGCATTGAAAAACACCAACAAATTCAACAACAAACTCAACATTGAAAAACAACAACAACCTCAACATTGAAAAACAACAACAACCTCAACATTGAAAAACACCAACAAATTCAACAACAACCTCAACATTGAAAAACAACAACAACCTCAACATTGAAAAACACCAACAAATTCAACAACAACTTCAACATTGAAAAACACCAACAAATTCAACAACAACCTCGAAATTGAAAAACACCAACAAATTCAACAACAACCTCAACATTGAAAAACAACAACAACCTCAACATTGAAAAACACCAACAAATTCAACAACCTCAACATTGAAAAACAACAACAACCTCAACATTGAAAAACACCAACAAATTCAAAAACAACCTCAACATTGAAAAACAACAACAACCTCAACATTGAAAAACAAAAAACAACCTCAACATTGAAAAACACCAACAAATTCAACAACCTCAACATTGAAAAACAACAACAACCTCAACATTGAAAAACACCAACAAATTCAACAACCTCAACATTGAAAAACAACAACAACCTCAACATTGAAAAACACCAACAAATTCAAAAACAACATCAACATTGAAAAACAACAACAACCTCAACATTGAAAAACAAAAAACAACCTCAACATTGAAAAACACCAACAAATTCAACAACCTCAACATTGAAAAACAACAACAACCTCAACATTGAAAAACACCAACAAATTCAAAAACAACCTCAACATTGAAAAACAACAACAACCTCAACATTGAAAAACAACAACAACCTCAAAATTGAAAAACACCAACAAATCCCACAACAACCTCAACATTGAAAAACAACAACAAATTCAACAACAACTTCAACATTGAAAAAAACCAACAAATTCAACAACAACCTCGACATTGAAAAACACCAACAAATTCAACAACAACCTCAACATTGAAAAACAGCAACAATTTCAACAACAACCTCAGCATTGAAAAACACCAACAAATTCAACAACAAACTCAACATTGAAAAACAACAACAACCTCAACATTGAAAAACAACAACAACCTCAACATTGAAAAACACCAACAAATTCAACAACAACCTCAACATTGAAAAACAACAACAACCTCAACATTGAAAAACACCAACAAATTCAACAACAACTTCAACATTGAAAAACACCAACAAATTCAACAACAACCTCGAAATTGAAAAACACCAACAAATTCAACAACAACCTCAACATTGAAAAACACCAACAAATTCAACAACCTCAACATTGAAAAACAACAACAACCTCAACATTGAAAAACACCAACAAATTCAAAAACAACCTCAACATTGAAAAACAACAACAACCTCAACATTGAAAAACAAAAAACAACCTCAACATTGAAAAACACCAACAAATTCAACAACCTCAACATTGAAAAACAACAACAACCTCAACATTGAAAAACACCAACAAATTCAAAAACAACCTCAACATTGAAAAACAACAACAACCTCAACATTGAAAAACAACAACAACCTCAAAATTGAAAAACACCAACAAATTCCACAACAACCTCAACATTGAAAAACAACAACAACCTCAACATTGAAAAACACCAACAAATTCAACAACAACTTCAACATTGAAAAAAACCAACAAATTCAACAACAACCTCGACATTGAAAAACACCAACAAATTCAACAACAACCTCAACATTGAAAAACACCAACAAATTCAACAACAACCTCAACATTTAAAAACGCCAACAAATTCAACAACGACCTCAACATTGTAAAACACCAACAAATGCAACAACAACCTCAACATTGAAAAACACCAACAAATTCAACAACAACCTCGAAATTGAAAAACAACAACAAATTCAACAACAACCTCAACGTTGAAAAACAACAACAACCTCAACATTGAAAAACACCAACAAATTCAACAACAACTTCAACATTGAAAAACACCAACAAATTCAACAACAACCTCGACATTGAAAAACACCATCAAATTCAACAACGACCTCAACATTGAAAAACAACAACAACCTCAACATTGAAAAACGCCAACAAATTCAACAACGACCTCAACATTGTAAAACACCAACAAATTCAACAGCAACCTCAACAATGAAAAACACCAACAAATTCAACAACAACCTCAACAATGAAAAACACCAACAAATTCAACAACAACTTCAACATTGAAAAACACCAACAAATTCAACAACAACCTCGACATTGAAAAACACCAACAAATTCAACAAGAACCTCAACATTGAAAAACTACAACAACCTCAAATTTGAAAAACACCAACAAATTCAACAACAACCTCAACATCGAAAAACAACAACAACCTCAACATTGAAAAACACCAACAATTTCAACAACAACCTCAACATTGAAAAACAACAACAACCTCAACATTGAAAAACACCAACAAATTCAACAACAACCTCAAAATTAAAAAAAACCAACAAATTTAACAACAACCTCAACATTGAGAAACAACAACAACCTCAACATGTAAAAACACCAACAAATTCAACAACAACCTAAACATTTAAAAACAACAACAACCTCAACATTGAAAAACACCAACAAATTCAACAACAACCTCAACATTGAAAAACACATCCAAATTCAACAACAACTACAACATTGAAAAACACCAACAAATTCAACAACAACCTCGACATTGAAAAACACCAACAAATTCAACAACAACCTCAACATTGAAAAACTACAACAACCTCAACATTGAAAAACACCAACAAATACAACAACAACCTCATCATTGAAAAACAACAACAACCTCAACATTGAAAAACAGCAACAAATTCAACAACAACCTCAGCATTGAAAAAGACCAACAAATTCAACAACAACCTCAACATTGAAAAACAACAACAACCTCAACATTGAAAAACAACAACAACCTCAACATTGAAAAACACCAACAAATTCAACAACAACCTCAACATTGAAAAACAACAACAACCTCAACATTGAAAAACACCAACAAATGCAACAACAACCTCGAAATTGAAAAACACCAACAAATTCAAGAACAACGTCAACATTGAAGAACAACAACAACCTCAACATTGAAAAACACCAACAAATTCAACAACCTCAACATTGAAAAACAACAACAACCTCAACATTGAAAAACAACAACTACCTCAAAATTGAAAAACACCAACAAATTCCACAACAACCTCAACATTGAAAAACAACAACAACCTCAACATTGAAAAACACCAACAAATTCAACAACAACCTCAACATTGAAAAACACCAACAAATTCAACAACAACCTCGAAATTGAAAAACACCAACAAATTCAACAACAACCTCAACGTTGAAAAACAACAACAACCTCAACATTGAAAAACACCAACAAATTCAACAACAACATCAACATTGAAAAACACCAACAAATTCAACAACAACCTCGACATTGAAAAACACCATCAGATTCAACAACAACAACCTCAACATTGAAAAACAACAACAACCTCAACATTGAAAAACACAAACAAATTCAACAACAACCTCAATATTGAAAAACAACAGCAACCTCAACATTGAAAAACAACAACAAATTCAACAACAACCTCAACATTGAAAAACAACATCAACCTCAACATTGAAAAACACCAACAAATTCAACAACAACCTCAACAATGAAAAACACCAACAAATTCAACAACAACCTCAACAATGAAAAACACCAACAAATTCAACAACAACTTCAACATTGAAAAACACCAACAAATTCAACAACAACCTCGACATTGAAAAACACCAACAAATTCAACAACAACCTCAACATTGAAAAACTACAACAACCTCAGCATTGAAAAACAACAACAACCTCAACATTGAAAAACACCAACAAATTCAACAACAACTTCAACATTGAAAAACACCAACAAATTCAACAACAACCTCGAAATTGAAAAACACCAACAAATTCAACAACCTCAACATTGAAAAACAACAACAACCTCAACGTTGAAAAACACCAACAAATTCAACAACAACCTCAACATTGAAAAACAACAACAACCTCAACATTGAAAAACACCAACAAATTCAACAACAACCTCAACATAGAAAAACACCAACAAATTTAACAACAACCTCAACATTGAAAAACAACAACAACCTCAACATGTAAAAACACCAACAAATTCAACAACAACCTCAACATTTAAAAACAACATCAACCTCAACATTGAAAAACACCAACAAATTCAACATCAACCTCAACATTGAAAAACACATCCAAATTCAACAACAACTTCAACATTGAAAAACACCAACAAATTCAACAACAACCTCGACATTGAAAAACACCAACAAATTCAACAACAACCTCAACATTGAAAAACTACAACAACCTCAACATTGAAAAACACCAACAAATACAACAACAACCTCAACATTGAAAAACAACAACAACCTCAACATTAAAAAACAGCAACAAATTCAACAACAACCTCAGCATTGAAAAACACCAACAAATTCAACAACAACCTCAACATTGAAAAACAACAACAACCTCAACATTGAAAAACAACAACAACCTCAACATTGAAAAACACCAACAAATTCAACAACAACCTCAACATTGAAAAACAACAACAACCTCAACATTGAAAAACACCAACAAATTCAACAACAACTTCAACATTGAAAAACACCAACAAATTCAACAACAACCTCAAATTTGAAAAACACCAACAAATTCAACAACAACTTCAACATCGAAAAACAACAACAACCTCAACATTGAAAAACACCAACAATTTCAACAACAACCTCAACATTGAAAAACAACAACAACCTCAACATTGAAAAACACCAACAAATTCAACAACAACCTCAACATTTAAAAACAACAACAACCTCAACATTGAAAAACACCAACAAATTCAACAACAACCTCAACATTGAAAAACACATCCAAATTCAACAACAACTACAACATTGAAAAACACCAACAAATTTAACAACAACCTCGACATTGAAAAACACCAACAAATTCAACAGCAACCTCAACATTGAAAAACTACAACAACCTCAACATTGAAAAACACCAACAAATACAACAACAACCTCAACATTGAAAAACAACAACAACCTCAACATTGAAAAACAGCAACAAATTCAACAACAACCTCAGCATTGAAAAACACCAACAAATTCAACAACAACCTCAACATTGAAAAACAACAACAACCTCAACATTGAAAAACAACAACAACTACAACATTGAAAAACACCAACAAATTCAACAACAACCTCGACATTGAAAAACACCAACAAATTCAACAACAACCTCAACATTGAAAAACTACAACAACCTCAACATTGAAAAACACCAACAAATACAACAACAACCTCAACATTGAAAAACAACAACAACCTCAACATTGAAAAACAGCAACAAATTCAACAACAACCTCAGCATTGAAAACACCAACAAATTCAACAACAACCTCAACATTGAAAAACAACAACAACCTCAACATTGAAAAACAACAACAACCTCAACATTGAAAAACACCAACAAATTCAACAACAACCTCAACATTGAAAAACAACAACAACCTCAACATTGAAAAACACCAACAAATGCAACAACAACCTCGAAATTGAAAAACACCAACAAATTCAAGAACAATGTCAACATTGAAGAACAACAACAACCTCAACATTGAAAGCACCAACAAATTCAAGAACCTCAACATTGAAAAACAACAACAACCTCAAAATTGAAAAACACCAACAAATTCCACAACAACCTCAACATTGAAAAACAACAACAACCTCAACATTGAAAAACAACAACAAATTCAACAACAACCTCAACATTGAAAAACACCAGCAAATTCAACAACAACCTCGACATTGAAAAACACCAACAAATTCAACAACAACCTCAACATTGAAAAACTACAACAACCTCGAAATTGAAAAACACCAACAAATTCAACAACAACCTCAACGTTGAAAAACAACAACAACCTCAACATTGAAAAACACCAACAAATTCAACAACAACATCAACATTGAAAAACACCAACAAATTCAACAACAACCTCGACATTGAAAAACACCATCAGATTCAACAACGACCTCAACATTGAAAAACAACAACAACCTCAACATTGAAAAACACAAACAAATTCAACAACAACCTCAATATTGAAAAACAACAACAACCTCAACATTGAAAAACAACAACAAATTCAACAACAACCTCAACATTGAAAAACAACATCAACCTCAACATTGAAAAACACCAACAAATTCAACAACAACCTCAACAATGAAAAACACCAACAAATTCAACAACAACCTCAACAATGAAAAACACCAACAAATTCAACAACAACTTCAACATTGAAAAACACCAACAAATTCAACAACAACCTCGACATTGAAAAACACCAACAAATTCAACAACAACCTCAACATTGAAAAACTACAACAACCTCAACATTGAAAAGCACCAACAAATACAACAACAACCTCAACATTGAAAAACAACAACAACCTCAACATTGAAAAACACCAACAAATTCAACAACAACTTCAACATTGAAAAACACCAACAAATTCAACAACAACCTCGAAATTGAAAAACACCAACAAATTCAACAACCTCAACATTGAAAAACAACAACAACCTCAACATTGAAAAACACCAACAAATTCAACAACAACCTCAACATTGAAAAACAACAACAACCTCAACATTGAAAAACACCAACAAATTCAACAACAACCTCAACATAGAAAAACACCAACAAATTTAACAACAAATTCAACATTGAAAAACAACAACAACCTCAACATGTAAAAACACCAACAAATTCAACAACAACCTCAACATTGAAAAACACCAACAAATTCAAAAACAACCTCAACATTGAAAAACAACAACAACCTCAACATTGAAAAACAACAACAACCTCAAAATTGAAAAACACCAACAAATTCCACAACAACCTCAACATTGAAAAACAACAACAACCTCAACATTGAAAAACACCAACAAATTCAACAACAACTTCAACATTGAAAAAAACCAACAAATTCAACAACAACCTCGACATTGAAAAACACCAACAAATTCAACAACAACCTCAACATTGAAAAACACCAACAAATTCAACAACAACCTCAACATTTAAAAACGCCAACAAATTCAACAACGACCTCAACATTGTAAAACCCCAACAAATGCAACAACAACCTCAACATTGAAAAACACCAACAAATTCAACAACAACCTCGAAATTGAAAAACAACAACAAATTCAACAACAACCTCAACGTTGAAAAACAACAACAACCTCAACATTGAAAAACACCAACAAATTCAACAACAACTTCAACATTGAAAAACACCAACAAATTCAACAACAACCTCGACATTGAAAAACACCATCAAATTCAACAACGACCTCAACATTGAAAAACAACAACAACCTCAACATTGAAAAACGCCAACAAATTCAACAACGACCTCAACATTGTAAAACACCAACAAATTCAACAGCAACCTCAACAATGAAAAACACCAACAAATTCAACAACAACCTCAACAATGAAAAACACCAACAAATTCAACAACAACTTCAACATTGAAAAACACCAACAAATTCAACAACAACCTCGACATTGAAAAACACCAACAAATTCAACAAGAACCTCAACATTGAAAAACTACAACAACCTCAACATTGAAAAGCACCAACAAATACAACAACAACCTCAACATTGAAAAACAACAACAACCTCAAATTTGAAAAACACCAACAAATTCAACAACAACCTCAACATCGAAAAACAACAACAACCTCAACATTGAAAAACACCAACAATTTCAACAACAACCTCAACATTGAAAAACAACAACAACCTCAACATTGAAAAACACCAACAAATTCAACAACAACCTCAAAATTAAAAAAACCAACAAATTTAACAACAACCTCAACATTGAGAAACAACAACAACCTCAACATGTAAAAACACCAACAAATTCAACAACAACCTAAACATTTAAAAACAACAACAACCTCAACATTGAAAAACACCAACAAATTCAACAACAACCTCAACATTGAAAAACACATCCAAATTCAACAACAACTACAACATTGAAAAACACCAACAAATTCAACAACAACCTCGACATTGAAAAACACCAACAAATTCAACAACAACCTCAACATTGAAAAACTACAACAACCTCAACATTGAAAAACACCAACAAATACAACAACAACCTCATCATTGAAAAACAACAACAACCTCAACATTGAAAAACAGCAACAAATTCAACAACAACCTCAGCATTGAAAAAGACCAACAAATTCAACAACAACCTCAACATTGAAAAACAACAACAACCTCAACATTGAAAAACAACAACAACCTCAACATTGAAAAACACCAACAAATTCAACAACAACCTCAACATTGAAAAACAACAACAACCTCAACATTGAAAAACACCAACAAATGCAACAACAACCTCGAAATTGAAAAACACCAACAAATTCAAGAACAACGTCAACATTGAAGAACAACAACAACCTCAACATTGAAAAACACCAACAAATTCAACAACCTCAACATTGAAAAACAACAACAACCTCAACATTGAAAAACAACAACAACCTCAAAATTGAAAAACACCAACAAATTCCACAACAACCTCAACATTGAAAAACAACAACAACCTCAACATTGAAAAACACCAACAAATTCAACAACAACCTCAACATTGAAAAACACCAACAAATTCAACAACAACCTCGACATTGAAAAACACCAACAAATTCAACAACAACCTCAACATTGAAAAACTACAACAACCTCGAAATTGAAAAACACCAACAAATTCAACAACAACCTCAACGTTGAAAAACAACAACAACCTCAACATTGAAAAACACCAACAAATTCAACAACAACATCAACATTGAAAAACATCAACAAATTCAACAACAACCTCGACATTGAAAAACACCATCAGATTCAACAACAACAACCTCAACATTGAAAAACAACAACAACCTCAACATTGAAAAACACAAACAAATTCAACAACAACCTCAATATTGAAAAACAACAGCAACCTCAACATTGAAAAACAACAACAAATTCAACAACAACCTCAACATTGAAAAACAACATCAACCTCAACATTGAAAAACACCAACAAATTCAACAACAACCTCAACAATGAAAAACACCAACAAATTCAACAACAACCTCAACAATGAAAAACACCAACAAATTCAACAACAACTTCAACATTGAAAAACACCAACAAATTCAACAACAACCTCGACATTGAAAAACACCAACAAATTCAACAACAACCTCAACATTGAAAAACTACAACAACCTCAGCATTGAAAAACAACAACAACCTCAACATTGAAAAACACCAACAAATTCAACAACAACTTCAACATTGAAAAACACCAACAAATTCAACAACAACCTCGAAATTGAAAAACACCAACAAATTCAACAACCTCAACATTGAAAAACAACAACAACCTCAACATTGAAAAACACCAACAAATTCAACAACAACCTCAACATTGAAAAACAACAACAACCTCAACATTGAAAAACACCAACAAATTCAACAACAACCTCAACATAGAAAAACACCAACAAATTTAACAACAACCTCAACATTGAAAAACAACAACAACCTCAACATGTAAAAACACCAACAAATTCAACAACAACCTCAACATTTAAAAACAACAACAACCTCAACATTGAAAAACACCAACAAATTCAACATCAACCTCAACATTGAAAAACACATCCAAATTCAACAACAACTTCAACATTGAAAAACACCAACAAATTCAACAACAACCTCGACATTGAAAAACACCAACAAATTCAACAACAACCTCAACATTGAAAAACTACAACAACCTCAACATTGAAAAACACCAACAAATACAACAACAACCTCAACATTGAAAAACAACAACAACCTCAACATTAAAAAACAGCAACAAATTCAACAACAACCTCAGCATTGAAAAACACCAACAAATTCAACAACAACCTCAACATTGAAAAACAACAACAACCTCAACATTGAAAAACAACAACAACCTCAACATTGAAAAACACCAACAAATTCAACAACAACCTCAACATTGAAAAACAACAACAACCTCAACATTGAAAAACACCAACAAATTCAACAACAACTTCAACATTGAAAAACACCAACAAATTCAACAACAACCTCAAATTTGAAAAACACCAACAAATTCAACAACAACCTCAACATCGAAAAACAACAACAACCTCAACATTGAAAAACACCAACAATTTCAACAACAACCTCAACATTGAAAAACAACAACAACCTCAACATTGAAAAACACCAACAAATTCAACAACAACCTCAACATTTAAAAACAACAACAACCTCAACATTGAAAAACACCAACAAATTCAACAACAACCTCAACATTGAAAAACACATCCAAATTCAACAACAACTACAACATTGAAAAACACCAACAAATTTAACAACAACCTCGACATTGAAAAACACCAACAAATTCAACAGCAACCTCAACATTGAAAAACTACAACAACCTCAACATTGAAAAACACCAACAAATACAACAACAACCTCAACATTGAAAAACAACAACAACCTCAACATTGAAAAACAGCAACAAATTCAACAACAACCTCAGCATTGAAAAACACCAACAAATTCAACAACAACCTCAACATTGAAAAACAACAACAACCTCAACATTGAAAAACAACAACAACTACAACATTGAAAAACACCAACAAATTCAACAACAACCTCGACATTGAAAAACACCAACAAATTCAACAACAACCTCAACATTGAAAAACTACAACAACCTCCACATTGAAAAACACCAACAAATACAACAACAACCTCAACATTGAAAAACAACAACAACCTCAACATTGAAAAACAGCAACAAATTCAACAACAACCTCAGCATTGAAAACACCAACAAATTCAACAACAACCTCAACATTGAAAAACAACAACAACCTCAACATTGAAAAACAACAACAACCTCAACATTGAAAAACACCAACAAATTCAACAACAACCTCAACATTGAAAAACAACAACAACCTCAACATTGAAAAACACCAACAAATGCAACAACAACCTCGAAATTGAAAAACACCAACAAATTCAAGAACAATGTCAACATTGAAGAACAACAACAACCTCAACATTGAAAGCACCAACAAATTCAAGAACCTCAACATTGAAAAACAACAACAACATCAAAATTGAAAAACACCAACAAATTCCACAACAACCTCAACATTGAAAAACAACAACAACCTCAACATTGAAAAACAACAACAAATTCAACAACAACCTCAACATTGAAAAACACCAGCAAATTCAACAACAACCTCGACATTGAAAAACACCAACAAATTCAACAACAACCTCAACATTGAAAAACTAAAACAACCTCGAAATTGAAAAACACCAACAAATTCAACAACAACCTCAACGTTGAAAAACAACAACAACCTCAACATTGAAAAACACCAACAAATTCAACAACAACATCAACATTGAAAAACACCAACAAATTCAACAACAACCTCGACATTGAAAAACACCATCAGATTCAACAACGACCTCAACATTGAAAAACAACAACAACCTCAACATTGAAAAACACAAACAAATTCAACAACAACCTCAATATTGAAAAACAACAACAACCTCAACATTGAAAAACAACAACAAATTCAACAACAACCTCAACATTGAAAAACAACATCAACCTCAACATTGAAAAACACCAACAAATTCAACAACAACCTCAACAATGAAAAACACCAACAAATTCAACAACAACCTCAACAATGAAAAACACCAACAAATTCAACAACAACTTCAACATTGAAAAACACCAACAAATTCAACAACAACCTCGACATTGAAAAACACCAACAAATTCAACAACAACCTCAACATTGAAAAAATACAACAACCTCAACATTGAAAAGCACCAACAAATACAACAACAACCTCAACATTGAAAAACAACAACAACCTCAACATTGAAAAACACCAACAAATTCAACAACAACTTCAACATTGAAAAACACCAACAAATTCAACAACAACCTCGAAATTGAAAAACACCAACAAATTCAACAACCTCAACATTGAAAAACAAGAACAACCTCAACATTGAAAAACACCAACAAATTCAACAACAACCTCAACATTGAAAAACAACAACAACCTCAACATTGAAAAACACCAACAAATTCAACAACAACCTCAACATAGAAAAACACCAACAAATTTAACAACAAATTCAACATTGAAAAACAACAACAACCTCAACATGTAAAAACACCAACAAATTCAACAACAACCTCAACATTTAAAAACAACAACAACCTCAACATTGAAAAACACCAACAAATTCAACAACAACCTCAACATTGAAAAACAACAACAACTTCAACATTGAAAAACAACAACAACCTCAACATTGAAAAACACCAACAAATTCAACAACCTCAACATTGAAAAACAACAACAACCTCAACATTGAAAAACAACAACAACCTCAAAATTGAAAAACACCAACAAATTCCACAACAACCTCAACATTGAAAAACAACAACAACCTCAACATTGAAAAACAACAACAAATTCAACAACAACCTCAACATTGAAAAACACCAACAAATTCAACAACAACCTCGACATTGAAAAACACCAACAAATTCAACAACAACCTCAACATTGAAAAACTACAACAACCTCGAAATTGAAAAACACCAACAAATTCAACAACAACCTCAACGTTGAAAAACAACAACAACCTCAACATTGAAAAACACCAACAAATTCAACAACAACATCAACATTGAAAAACACCAACAAATTCAACAACAACCTCGACATTGAAAAACACCATCAGATTCAACAACGACCTCAACATTGAAAAACAACAACAACCTCAACATTGAAAAACACAAACAAATTCAACAACAACCTCAATATTGAAAAACAACAACAACCTCAACATTGAAAAACAACAACAAATTCAACAACAACCTCAACATTGAAAAACAACATCAACCTCAACATTGAAAAACACCAACAAATTCAACAACAACCTCAACAATGAAAAACACCAACAAATTCAACAACAACCTCAACAATGAAAAACACCAACAAAATCAACAACAACTTCAACATTGAAAAACACCAACAAATTCAACAACAACCTCGACATTGAAAAACACCAACAAATTCAACAACAACCTCAACATTGAAAAACTACAACAACCTCAACATTGAAAAGCACCAACAAATACAACAACAACCTCAACATTGAAAAACAACAACAACCTCAACATTGAAAAACACCAACAAATTCAACAACAACTTCAACATTGAAAAACACCAACAAATTCAACAACAACCTCGAAATTGAAAAACACCAACAAATTCAACAACCTCACCATTGAAAAACAACAACAACCTCAACATTGAAAAACACCAACAAATTAAACAACAACCTCAACATTGAAAAACAACAACAACCTCAACATTGAAAAACACCAACAAATTCAACAACAACCTCAACATAGAAAAACACCAACAAATTTAACAACAACCTCAACATTGAAAAACAACAACAACCTCAACATGTAAAAACACCAACAAATTCAACAACAACCTCAACATTTAAAAACAACAACAACCTCAACATTGAAAAACACCAACAAATTCAACATCAACCTCAACATTGAAAAACACATCCAAATTCAACAACAACTTCAACATTGAAAAACATCAACAAATTCAACGACAACCTCGACATTGAAAAACACCAACAAATTCAACAACAACCTCAACATTGAAAAACTACAACAACCTCAACATTGAAAAACACCAACAAATACAACAACAACCTCAACATTGAAAAACAACAACAACCTCAACATTAAAAAACAGCAACAAATTCAACAACAACCTCAGCATTGAAAAACACCAACAAATTCAACAACAACCTCAACATTGAAAAACAACAACAACCTCAACATTGAAAAACAACAACAACCTCAACATTCAAAAACACCAACAAATTCAACAACAACCTCAACATTGAAAAACAACAACAACCTCAACATTGAAAAACACCAACAAATTCAACAACAACTTCAACATTGAAAAACACCAACAAATTCAACAACAACCTCAAATTTGAAAAACACCAACAAATTCAACAACAACCTCAACATCGAAAAACAACAACAACCTCAACATTGAAAATCACCAACAATTTCAACAACAACCTCAACATTGAAAAACAACAACAACCTCAACATTGAAAAACACCAACAAATTCAACAACAACCTCAACATTTAAAAACAACAACAACCTCAACATTGAAAAACACCAACAAATTCAACAACAACCTCAACATTGAAAAACACATCCAAATTCAACAACAACTACAACATTGAAAAACACCAACAAATTTAACAACAACCTCGACATTGAAAAACACCAACAAATTCAACAGCAACCTCAACATTGAAAAACTACAACAACCTCAACATTGAAAAACACCAACAAATACAACAACAACCTCAACATTGAAAAACAACAACAACCTCAACATTGAAAAACAGCAACAAATTCAACAAAAACCTCAGCATTGAAAAACACCAACAAATTCAACAACAACCTCAACATTGAAAAACAACAACAACCTCAACATTGAAAAACAACAACAACCTCAACATTGAAAAACACCAACAAATTCAACAACAACCTCAACATTGAAAAACAACAACAACCTCAACATTGAAAAACACCAACAAATTCAACAACAACCTCGAAATTGAAAAACACCAACAAATTCAACAACAACCTCAACATTGAAGAACAACAACAACCTCAACATTGAAAAACACCAACAAATTCAACAACCTCAACATTGAAAAACAACAACAACCTCAAAATTGAAAAACACCAACAAATTCCACAACAACCTCAACATTGAAAAACAACAACAACCTCAACATTGAAAAACACCAACAAATTCAACAACAACCTCAACATTGAAAAACACCAACAAATTCAACAACAACCTCGACATTGAAAAACACCAACAAATTCAACAAAAACCTCAACATTGAAAAACTACAACAACCTCGAAATTGAAAAACACCAACAAATTCCACAACAACCTCAACATTGAAAAACAACAACAACCTCAATATTGAAAAACACCAACAAATTCAACAACAACATCAACATTGAAAAACACCAACAAATTCAACAACAACCTCGACATTGAAAAACACCATCAGATTCAACAACGACCTCAACATTGAAAAACAACAACAACCTCAACATTGAAAAACACAAACAAATTCAACAACAACCTCAATATTGAAAAACAACAACAACCTCAATATTGAAAAACACCAACAAATTCAACAACAACCTCAACATTGAAAAACAACATCAACCTCAACATTGAAAAACAGCAACAAATTCAACAACAACCTCAACAATGAAAAACACCAACAAATTCAACAACAACCTCAACAATGAAAAACACCAACAAATTCAACAACAACTTCAACATTGAAAAACACCAACAAATTCAACAACAACCTCGACATTGAAAAACACCAACAAATTCAACAACAACCTCAACATTGAAAAACTACAACAACCTCAACATTGAAAAGCACCAACAAATACAACAACAACCTCAACATTGAAAAACAACAACAACCTCAACATTGAAATACACCAACAAATTCAACAACAACCTCAACATCGAAAAACAACCTCAACCTCAACATTGAAAAACAACAACAACCTCAACACTGAAAAACACCAACAAATTCAACAACAACCTCAACATTGAAAAACAACAACAACCTCAACATTGAAAAACACCAACAAATTCAACAACAACTTCAACATTGAAAAACAACAACAACCTCAACATTGAAAAACATCAACAAATTCAACAACAACCTCGAAATTGAAAAACACCAACAAATTCAACAACCTCAACATTGAAAAACAACAACAACCTCAACATTGAAAAACACCAACAAATTCAACAACAACCTCAACATTGAAAAACAACAACAACCTCAACATTGAAAAACACCAACAAATTCAACAACAACCTCAACATTGAAAAACACCAACAAATTAAACATCAACCTCAACTTTGAAAAACAACAACAACCTCAACATGGAAAAACACCAACAAATTCAACAACAACCTCAACATTGAAAAACAGCAACAACCACAACATTGAAAAACACCAACAAATTCAACAACAACTTCAACATTGAAAAAACCTACAAATTCAGCAACAACCTCGACATTGAAAAACACCAACAAATTCAACAACGACCTCAACATTGTAAAACACCAACAAATTCAACAACAACCTCAACATTGAAAAACACCAACAAATTCAACAACAACCTCGACATTGAAAAACACCAACAAATTCAACAACAACCTCAACATTGAAAAAGACCAACTAATTCAAGAACAACCTCAACATTGAAAAACAACAACAACCTCAACATTGAAAAACACCAACAAATTCAACAACAACTTCAACATTGAAGAAAACCAACAAATTCAACAACAACCTCAACATTGAAAAACAACAACAACCTCAACATTGAAAAACACCAACAAATTCAACAACAACCTCAACATTGAAAAACAACAACAACCTCAACATTGAAAAACACCAACAAATTCAACAACAACCTCAACAATGAAAGACACCAACAAATTCAACAACAACCTCAACATGGAAAAACACCAACAAATTAAACAACTTCAACTTTGAGAAACAACAACAACCTCAACATGGAAAAACACCAACAAATTCAACAACAACCTCAACATTGAAAAACAACAACAACCTCAAAATTGAAAAACACCAACAAATTCAACAACAACCTCAACATTTAAAGACAACAACAACCTCAACATTGAAAAACACCAACAAATTCAACAACAACCTCAACAATGAAAAACACCAACAAATTCAACAACAACTTCAACATTGAAAAACACCAACAAATTCAACAACAACCTCGACATTGAAAAACACCAACAAATTCAACAACAACTTCAACATTGAAGAAAACCAACAAATTCAACAACAACCTCAACATTGAAAAACAACAACAACCTCAACATTGAAAAACACCAACAAATTCAACAACAACCTCAACATTGAAAAACAACAACAACCTCAACATTGAAAAACACCAACAAATTCAACAACAACCTCAACATCGAAAAACAACCACAACCTCAACATTGAAAAACAACAACAACCTCAACACTGAAAAACACCAACAAATTCAACAACAACCTCAACATTGAAAAACAACAACAACCTCAACATTGAAAAACACCAACAAATTCAACAACAACTTCAACATTGAAAAACAACAACAACCTCAACATTGAAAAACATCAACAAATTCAACAACAACCTCAACATGGAAAAACACCAACAAATTCAACAACCTCAACATTGAAAAACAACAACAACCTCAACATTGAAAAACACCAACAAATTCAACAACAACCTCAACATTGAAAAACAACAACAACCTCAACATTGAAAAACACCAACAAATTCAACAACAACCTCAACATTGAAAAACACCAACAAATTAAACATCAACCTCAACTTTGAAAAACAACAACAACCTCAACATGGAAAAACACCAACAAATTCAACAACAACCTCAACATTGAAAAACAGCAACAACCACAACATTGAAAAACACCAACAAATTCAACAACAACTTCAACATTGAAAAAACCTACAAATTCAGCAACAACCTCGACATTGAAAAACACCAACAAATTCAACAACGACCTCAACATTGTAAAACACCAACAAATTCAACAACAACCTCAACATTGAAAAACACCAACAAATTCAACAACAACCTCGACATTGAAAAACACCAACAAATTCAACAACAACCTCAACATTGAAAAAGACCAACAAATTCAAGAACAACCTCAACATTGAAAAACAACAACAACCTCAACATTGAAAAACACCAACAAATTCAACAACAACTTCAACATTGAAGAAAACCAACAAATTCAACAACAACCTCAACATTGAAAAACAACAACAACCTCAACATTGAAAAACACCAACAAATTCAACAACAACCTCAACATTGAAAAACAACAACAACCTCAACATTGAAAAACACCAACAAATTCAACAACAACCTCAACAATGAAAGACACCAACAAATTCAACAACAACCTCAACATGGAAAAACACCAACAAATTAAACAACTTCAACTTTGAGAAACAACAACAACCTCAACATGGAAAAACACCAACAAATTCAACAACAACCTCAACATTGAAAAACAACAACAACCTCAAAATTGAAAAACACCAACAAATTCAACAACAACCTCAACATTTAAAGACAACAACAACCTCAACATTGAAAAACACCAACAAATTCAACAACAACCTCAACAATGAAAAACACCAACAAATTCAACAACAACTTCAACATTGAAAAACACCAACAAATTCAACAACAACCTCGACATTGAAAAACACCAACAAATTCAACAACAACCTCAACATTGAAAAACTACAACAACCTCAACATTGAAAAGCACCAACAAATACAACAACAACCTCAACATTGAAAAACAGCAACAACCTCAACATTGAAAAACACCAACAAATTCAGCAACAACCTTAACATCGAAAAACTAGAACAACCTCAACATTGAAAAACAACAACAACCTCAACATTGAAAAACACCAACAAATTCAACAACAACCTCTACATTGAAAAACAACAACAACCTCAACATTGAAAAACACCAAAAAATTCAACAACAACTTCAACATTGAAAAACACCAACAAATTCAACAACAACCTCGAAATTGAAAAACACCAACAAATTCAACAACAACTTCAACATTGAAAAACAACAACAACCTCAACATTGAAAAACACCAACAAATTCAACAACAACCTCAACATCGAAAAACAACAACAACCTCAACTTTGAAAAACAACAACAACCTCAACATTGAAAAACACCAACAAATTCAACAACAACCTCAACATTGAAAAACAACAACAACTTCAACATTGAAAAACAACAACAACCTCAACATTGAAAAACACCAACAAATTCAATAACAACCTCAATATTGAAAAACAACAACAACCTCAACACTGAAAAACACCAACAAATTCAACAACAACCTCAACAGTGAAAAACACCAACAAATTCAACAACAACCTCAACATTGAAAAACAACAACAACCTCAACATTGAAAAACACCAACAAATTCAACAACAACATCAACAATGCAAAACACCAACAAATTCAACAACAACCTCAACATCGAAAAACAACAACAACCTCAACTTTGAAAAACAACAACAACCTCAACATGGAAAAACACCAACAAATTCAACAACAACCTCAACATTGAAAAACAACAACAACCTCAAAATTGAAAAACAACAACAAATTCAACAACAACCTCAACATTGAAAAACAACAACAACCACAACATTGAAAAACACCAACAAATTCAACAACAACTTCAACATTGAAAAAACCAACAAATTCAGCAACAACCTCGACATTGAAAAACACCAACAAATTCAACAACAACCTCAACATTGAAAAACACCGACAAATTCAACAACAACCACAACATTTAAAAACGCCAACAAATTCAACAACGACCTCAACATTGTAAAACACCAACAAATTCAACAACAACCTCAACATTGAAAAACACCAACAAATTCAACAACAACCTCAACATTGAAAAACACCAACAAATTCAACAACAACCTCAACATTGAAAAAGACCAACAAATTCAACCACAACCTCAACATTGAAAAACAACAACAACCTCAACATTGAAAAACACCAGCAAATTCAACAACAACTTCAACATTGAAGAAAACCAACAAATTCAACAACAACCTCGAAATTGAAAAACACCAACAAATTCAACAACAACCTCAACATTGAAAAACAACAACAACCTCAACATTGAGAAACACCAACAAATTCAACAACATCCTCAACATTGAAAAACAACAACAACCTCAACATTGAAAAACACCAACAAATTCAACAACAACCTCAACAATGAAAAACACCAACAAATTCAACAACAACCTCAACATGGAAAAACACCAACGAATTTAACAACAACCTCAACTTTGAAAAACAACAACAACCTCAACATGGAAAAACACCAACAAATTCAACAACAACCTCAACTTTGAAAAACATCAACAACTTCAAAATTGAAAAACACCAACAAATTCAACAACAACCTCAACATTTAAAGACAACAACAACCTCAACATTGAAAAACACCAACAAATTCAACAACAACCTCAACAATGAAAAACACCAACAAATTCAACAACAACTTCAACATTGAAAAACACCAACAAATTCAACAACAACCTCGACATTGAAAAACACCAACAAATTCAACAACAACCTCAACATTGAAAAACAGCAACAACCTCAAAATTGAAAAACACCAACAAATTCAACAACAACCTCAACATTTAAAGACAACAACAACCTCAACATTGAAAAACAGCAACAAATTCAACAACAACCTCAACATTGAAAAACAACAACAACCTCAACATTGAAAAACACCAACAAATTCAACAACAACCTCAACATTGAAAAACAACAACAACCTCAACATTGAAAAACACCAACAAATTCAACAACAACCTCAACAATGAAAGACACCAACAAATTCAACAACAACCTCAACATGGAAAAACACCAACAAATTTAACAACTTCAACTTTGAGAAACAACAACAACCTCAACATGGAAAAACACCAACAAATTCAACAACAACCTCAACATTGAAAAACAACAACAACCTCAAAATTGAAAAACACCAACAAATTCAACAACAACCTCAACATTTAAACACAACAACAACCTCAACATTGAAAAACACCAACAAATTCAACAACAACCTCAACAATGAAAAACACCAACAAATTCAACAACAACTTCAACATTGAAAAACATCAACAAATTCAACAACAACCTCGACATTGAAAAACACCAACAAATTCAACAACAACCTCAGCATTGAAAAACTACAACAACCTCAACATTGAAAAGCACCAACAAATACAACAACAACCTCAACATTGAAAAACAACAACAACCTCAACATTGAAAAACACCAACAAATTCAACAACAACCTTAACATCGAAAAACTACAACAACCTCAACATTGAAAAACAACAACAACCTCAACATTGAAAAACACCAACAAATTCAACAACAACCTCAACATTGAAAAACAACAACAACCTCAACATTGAAAAACACCAAAAAATTCAACAACAACTTCAACATTGAAAAACACCAACAAATTCAACAACAACCTCGAAATTGAAAAACACCAACAAATTCAACAACAACTTCAACATTGAAAAACAACAACAACCTCAACATTGAAAAACACCAACAAATTCAACAACAACCTCAACATCGAAAAACAACAACAACCTCAACTTTGAAAAACAACAACCTCAACATTGAAAAACACCAACAAATTCAACAACAACCTCAACATTGAAAAACAACAACAACTTCAACATTGAAAAACAACAACAACCTCAACATTGAAAAACACCAACAAATTCAACAACAACCTCAATATTGAAAAACAACAACAACCTCAACATTGAAAAACACCAACAAATTCAACAACAACCTCAACAGTGAAAAACACCAACAAATTCAACAACAACCTCAACATTGAAAAACAACAACAACCTCAACATTGAAAAACACCAACAAATTCAACAACAACATCAACAATGCAAAACACCAACAAATTCAACAACAACCTCAACATTGAAAAACACCAACAAATTAAACATCAACCTCAACTTTGAAAAACAACAACAACCTCAACATGGAAAAACACCAACAAATTCAACAACAACCTCAACATTGAAAAACAACAACAACCTCAAAATTGAAAAACAACAACAAATTCAACAACAACCTCAACATTGAAAAACAACAACAACCACAACATTGAAAAACACCAACAAATTCAACAACAACTTCAACATTGAAAAAACCAACAAATTCAGCAACAACCTCGACATTGAAAAACAGCAACAAATTCAACAACAACCTCAACATTGAAAAACACCGACAAATTCAACAACAACCACAACATTTAAAAACGCCAACTAATTCAACAACGACCTCAACATTGTAAAACACCAACAAATTCAACAACAACCTCAACATTGAAAAACACCAACAAATTCAACAACAACCTCAACATTGAAAAACACCAACAAATTCAACAACAACCTCAACATTGAAAAAGACCAAGAAATTCAACCACAACCTCAACATTGAAAAACAACAACAACCTCAACATTGAAAAACACCAACAAATTCAACAACAACTTCAACATTGAAGAAAACCAACAAATTCAACAACAACCTCGAAATTGAAAAACACCAACAAATTCAACAACAACCTCAACATTGAAAAACAACAACAACCTCAACATTGAGAAACACCAACAAATTCAACAACATCCTCAACATTGAAAAACAACAACAACCTCAACATTGAAAAACACCAACAAATTCAACAACAACCTCAACAATGAAAAACACCAACAAATTCAACAACAACCTCAACATGGAAAAACACCAACGAATTTAACAACAACCTCAACTTTGAAAAACAACAACAACCTCAACATGGAAAAACACCAACAAATTCAACAACAACCTCAACATTGAAAAACATCAACAACTTCAAAATTGAAAAACACCAACAAATTCAACAAAAACCTCAACATTTAAAGACAACAACAACCTCAACTTTGAAAAACACCAACAAATTCAACAACAACCTCAACAATGAAAAACACCAACAAATTCAACAACAACTTCAACATTGAAAAACACCAACAAATTCAACAACAACCTCGACATTGAAAAACACCAACAAATTCAACAACAACCTCAACATTGAAAAACAGCAACAACCTCAAAATTGAAAAACACCAACAAATTGAACAACAACCTCAACATTTAAAGACAACAACAACCTCAACATTGAAAAACAGCAACAAATTCAACAACAACCTCAACAATGAAAAACACCAAAAAATTCAACAACAACTTCAACATTGAAAAACACCAACAAATTCAACAACAACCTCGAAATTGAAAAACACCAACAAATTCAACAACAACTTCAACATTGAAAAACAACAACAACCTCAACATTGAAAAACACCAACAAATTCAACAACAACCTCAACATCGAAAAACAACAACAACCTCAACTTTGAAAAACAACAACAACCTCAACATTGAAAAACACCAACAAATTCAACAACAACCTCAACATTGAAAAACAACAACAACCTCAACATTGAAAAACAACAACAACCTCAACATTGAAAAACACCAACAAATTCAACAACAACCTCAATATTGAAAAACAACAACAACCTCAACATTGAAAAACACCAACAAATTCAACAACAACCTCAACATTGAAAAACACCAACAAATTCAACAACAACCTCAACATTGAAAAACAACAACAACCTCAACATTGAAAAACACCAACAAATTCAACAACAACCTCAACAATGAAAAACACCAACAAATTCAACAACAACCTCAACATTGAAAAGCACCAACAAATTAAACATCAACCTCAACTTTGAAAAACAACAACAACCTCAACATGGAAAAACACCAACAAATTCAACAACAACCTCAACATTGAAAAACAACAACAACCTCAAAATTGAAAAACACCAACAAATTCAACAACAACCTCAACATTGAAAAACAACAACCACAACATTGAAAAACACCAACAAATTCAACAACAACTTCAACATTGAAAAAACCAACAAATTCAGCAACAACCTCGACATTGAAAAACAACAACAACCTCAACATTGAAAAACACCAACAAATTCAACAACAACCTCAACATTGAAAAACAACAACAACCTCAACATTGAAAAACACCAACAAATTCAACAACAACCTCAACAATGAAAGACACCAACAAATTCAACAACAACCTCAACATGGAAAAACACCAACAAATTTAACAACTTCAACTTTGAGAAACAACAACAACCTCAACATGGAAAAACACCAACAAATTCAACAACAACCTCAACATTGAAAAACAACAACAACCTCAAAATTGAAAAACACCAACAAATTCAACAACAACCTCAACATTTAAAGACAACAACAACCTCAACATTGAAAAACACCAACAAATTCAACAACAACCTCAACAATGAAAAACACCAACAAATTCAACAACAACTTCAACATTGAAAAACACCAACAAATTCAACAACAACCTCGACATTGAAAAACACCAACAAATTCAACAACAACCTCAACATTGAAAAACTACAACAACCTCAACATTGAAAAGCACCAACAAATACAACAACAACCTCAACATTGAAAAACAACAACAACCTCAACATTGAAAAACACCAACAAATTCAACAACAACCTTAACATCGAAAAACTACAACAACCTCAACATTGAAAAACAACAACAACCTCAACATTGAAAAACACCAACAAATTCAACAACAACCTCAACATTGAAAAACAACAACAACCTTAACATTGAAAAACACCAAAAAATTCAACAACAACTTCAACATTGAAAAACACCAACAAATTCAACAACAACCTCGAAATTGAAAAACACCAACAAATTCAACAACAACTTCAACATTGAAAAACAACAACAACCTCAACATTGAAAAACACCAACAAATTCAACAACAACCTCAACATCGAAAAACAACAACAACCTCAACTTTGAAAAACAACAACAACCTCAACATTGAAAAACACCAACAAATGCAACAACAACCTCAACATTGAAAAACAACAACAACTTCAACATTGAAAAACAACAACAACCTCAACATTGAAAAACACCAACAAATTCAACAACAACCTCAATATTGAAAAACAACAACAACCTCAACATTGAAAAACACCAACAAATTCAGCAACAACCTCAACATTGAAAAACACCAACAAATTCAGCAACATCCTCGACATTGAAAAACACCAACAAATTCAACAACAACCTCAACATTGAAAAACACCGACAAATTCAACAACAACCACAACATTTAAAAACGCCAACAAATTCAACAACGACCTCAACATTGTAAAACACCAACAAATTCAACAACAACCTCAACATTGAAAAACACCAACAAATTCAACAACAACCTCAACATTGAAAAAGACCAACAAATTCAACAACAACCTCAACATTGAAAAAGACCAACAAATTCAACCACAACCTCAACATTGAAAAACAACAACAACCTCAACATTGAAAAACACCAACAAATTCAACAACAGCTTCAACATTGAAGAAAACCAACAAATTCAACAACAACCTCGAAATTGAAAAACACCAACAAATTCAACCACAACCTCAACATTGAAAAACAACAACAACCTCAACATTGAGAAACACCAACAAATTCAACAACATCCTCAACATTGAAAAACAACAACAACCTCAACATTGAAAAACACCAACAAATTCAACAACAACCTCAACAATGAAAAACACCAACAAACTCAACAACAACCTCAACATGGAAAAACACCAACGAATTTAACAACAACCTCAACTTTGAAAAACAACAACAACCTCAACATGGAAAAACACCAACAAATTCAACAACGACCTTAACATCGAAAAACAACAACAACCTCAACATTGAAAAACAACAACAACTTCAAAATTGAAAAACACCAACAAATTCAACAACAACCTCAACATTTAAAGACAACAACAACCTCAACATTGAAAAACACCAACAAATTCAACAACAACCTCAACAATGAAAAACACCAACAAATTCAACAACAACTTCAACATTGAAAAACACCATCAAATTCAACAACCTCGACATTGAAAAACACCAACAAATTCAACAACAACCTCAACATTGAAAAACAGCAACAACCTCAAAATTGAAAAACACCAACAAATTCAACAACAACCTCAACATTTAAAGCAACAACAACCTCAACATTGAAAAACACCAACAAATTCAACAACAACCTCAACAATGAAAAACACCAACAAATTCAACAACAACTTCAACATTGAAAAACACCAACAAATTCAACAACAACCTCGACATTGAAAAACACCAACAAATTCAACAACAACCTGAACATTGAAAAACTACAACAACCTCAACATTGAAAAGCACCAACAAATACAACAACAACCTCAACATTGAAAAACAACAACAACCTCAACATTGAAAAACACCAACAAATTCAACAACAACCTTAACATCGAAAAACAACAACAACCTCAACATTGAAAAACAACAACAACCTCATAATTGAAAAACACCAACAAATTCAACAACAACCTCAACATTGAAAAACAACAGCAACCTCAACATTGAAAAACACCAAAAAATTCAACAACAACTTCAACATTGAAAAACACCAACAAATTCAACAACAACCTCGAAATTGAAAAACACCAACAAATTCAACAACAACTTCAACATTGAAAAACAACAACAACCTCAACATTGAAAAACACCAACAAATTCAACAACAACCTCAACATCGAAAAACAACAACAACCTCAACTTTGAAAAACAACAACAACCTCAACATTCAAAAACACCAACAAATTCAACAACAACCTCAACATTGAAAAACAACAACAACCTCAACATTGAAAAACAACAACAACCTCAACATTGAAAAACACCAACAAATTCAACAACAACCTCAATATTGAAAAACAACAACAACCTCAACATTGAAAAACACCAACAAATTCAACAACAACCTCAACATTGAAAAACACCAACAAATTCAACAACAACCTCAACATTGAAAAACAACAACAACCTCAACATTGAAAAACACCAACAAATTCAACAACAACCTCAACAATGAAAAACACCAACAAATTCAACAACAACCTCAACATTGAAAAGCACCAACAAATTAAACATCAACCTCAACATTGAAAAACAACAACAACCTCAACATGGAAAAACACCAACAAATTCAACAACAACCTCAACATTGAAAAACAACAACAACCTCAAAATTGAAAAACACCAACAAATTCAACAACAACCTCAACATTGAAAAACAACAACCACAACATTGAAAAACACCAACAAATTCAACAACAACTTCAACATTGAAAAAACCAACAAATTCAGCAACAACCTCGACATTGAAAAACACCAACAAATTCAACAACAACCTCAACATTGAAAAACACCAACAAATTCAACAACAACCACAACATTTAAAAACGCCAACAAATGCAACAACGACCTCAACATTGTAAAACACCAACAAATTCAAAAACAACCTCAACATTGAAAAACAACAACAACCTCAACATTGAAAAACAACAACAACCTCAACATTGAAAAACACCAACAAATTCAACAACAACCTTAACATCGAAAAACTACAACAACCTCAACATTGAAAAACAACAACAACCTCAACATTGAAAAACACCAACAAATTCAACAACAACCTCAACATTCAAAAACAACAACAACCTCAACATTGAAAAACACCAAAAAATTCAACAACAACTTCAACATTGAAAAACACCAACAAATTCAACAACAACCTCGAAATTGAAAAACACCAACAAATTCAACAACAACTTCAACATTGAAAAACAACAACAACCTCAACATTGAAAAACACCAACAAATTCAACAACAACCTCAACATCGAAAAAAAACAACAACCTCAACTTTGAAAAACAACAACAACCTCAACATTGAAAAACACCAACAAATGCAACAACAACCTCAACATTGAAAAACAACAACTTCAACATTGAAAAACAACAACAACCTCAACATTGAAAAACACCAACAAATTCAACAACAACCTCAATATTGAAAAACAACAACAACCTCAACATTGAAAAACACCAACAAATTCAACAACAACCTCAACATTGAAAAACACCAACAAATTCAGCAACAACCTCGACATTGAAAAACACCAACAAATTCAACAACAACCTCAACATTGAAAAACACCGACAAATTCAACAACAACCACAACATTTAAAAACGCAAACAAATTCAACAACGACCTCAACATTGTAAAACACCAACAAATTCAACAACAACCTCAACATTGAAAAACACCAACAAATTCAACAACAACCTCAACATTGAAAAACACCAACAAATTCAACAACAACCTCAACATTGAAAAAGACCAACAAATTCAACCACAACCTCAACATTGAAAAACAACAACAACCTCAACATTGAAAAACACCAACAAATTCAACAACAACTTCAACATTGAAGAAAACCAACAAATTCAACAACAACCTCGAAATTGAAAAACACCAACAAATTCAACAACAACCTCAACATTGAAAAACAACAACAACCTCAACATTGAGAAACACCAACAAATTCAACAACATCCTCAACATTGAAAAACAACAACAACCTCAACATTGAAAAACACCAACAAATTCAACAACAACCTCAACAATGAAAAACACCAACAAATTCAACAACAACCTCAACATGGAAAAACACCAACGAATTTAACAACAACCTCAACTTTGAAAAACAACAACAACCTCAACGTGGAAAAACACCAACAAATTCAACAACAACCTCAACATTGAAAAACACCAACAAATTCAACAACAACCTTAACATCGAAAAACAACAACAACCTCAACATTGAAAAACAACAACAACTTCAAAATTGAAAAACACCAACAAATTCAACAACAACCTCAACATTTAAAGACAACAACAACCTCAACATTGAAAAACACCAACAAATTCAACAACAACCTCAACAATGAAAAACACCAACAAATTCAACAACAACTTCAACATTGAAAAACACCATCAAATTCAACAACCTCGACATTGAAAAACACCAACAAATTCAACAACAACCTCAACATTGAAAAACAGCAACAACCTCAAAATTGAAAAACACCAACAAATTCAACAACAACCTCAACATGTAAAGCAACAACAACCTCAACATTGAAAAACACCAACAAATTCAACAACAACCTCAACAATGAAAAACACCAACAAATTCAACAACAACTTCAACATTGAAAAACACCAACAAATTCAACAACAACCTCGACATTGAAAAACACCAACAAATTCAACAACAACCTCAACATTGAAAAACTACAACAACCTCAACATTGAAAAGCACCAACAAATACAACAACAACCTCAACATTGAAAAACAACAACAACCTCAACATTGAAAAACACCAACAAATTCAACAAGAACCTTAACATCGAAAAACAACAACAACCTCAACTTTGAAAAACAACAACAACCTCAACATTGAAAAACACCAACAAATTCAACAACAACCTCAACATTGAAAAACAACAACAACCTCAACATTGAAAAACACCAAAAAATTCAACAACAACTTCAACATTGAAAAACACCAACAAATTCAACAACAACCTCGAAATTGAAAAACACCAACAAATTCAACAACAACTTCAACATTGCAAAACAACAACAACCTCAACATTGAAAAACACCAACAAATTCAACAACAACCTCAACATCGAAAAACAACAACAACCTCAACTTTGAAAAACAACAACAACCTCAACATTGAAAAACACCAACAAATTCAACAACAACCTCAACATTGAAAAACAACAACAACCTCAACATTGAAAAACAACAACAACCTCAACATTGAAAAACACCAACAAATTCAACAACAACCTCAATATTGAAAAACAACAACAACCTCAACATTGAAAAACACCAACAAATTCAACAACAACCTCAACATTGAAAAACACCAACAAATTCAACAACAACCTCAACATTGAAAAACAACAACAACCTCAACATTGAAAAACACCAACAAATTCAACAACAACCTCAACAATGAAAAACACCAACAAATTCAACAACAACCTCAACATTGAAAAGCACCAACAAATTAAACATCAACCTCAACATTGAAAAACAACAACAACCTCAACATGGAAAAACACCAACAAATTCAACAACAACCTCAACATTGAAAAACAACAACAACCTCAAAATTGAAAAACACCAACAAATTCAACAACAACCTCAACATTGAAAAACAACAACCACAACATTGAAAAACACCAACAAATTCAACAACAACTTCAACATTGAAAAAACCAACAAATTCAGCAACAACCTCGACATTGAAAAACACCAACAAATTCAACAACAACCTCAACATTGAAAAACACCAACAAATTCAACAACAACCACAACATTTAAAAACGCCAACAAATGCAACAACGACCTCAACATTGTAAAACACCAACAAATTCAAAAACAACCTCAACATTGAAAAACAACAACAACCTCAACATTGAAAAACAAAAAACAACCTCAACATTGAAAAACACCAACAAATTCAACAACCTCAACATTGAAAAACAACAACAACCTCAACATTGAAAAACACCAACAAATTCAAAAACAACCTCAACATTGAAAAACAACAACGAATTTAACAACAACCTCAACTTTGAAAAACAACAACAACCTCAACATGGAAAAACACCAACAAATTCAACAACAACCTCAACATTGAAAAACAACAACAACCTCAACATTGAAAAACACCAACAAATTCAACAACAACCTTAACATCGAAAAACAACAACAACCTCAACATTGAAAAACAACAACAACTTCAAAATTGAAAAACACCAACAAATTCAACAGCAACCTCAACATTTAAAGACAACAACAACCTCAACATTGAAAAACACCAACAAATTCAACAACAACCTCAACAATGAAAAACACCAACAAATTCAACAACAACTTCAACATTGAAAAACACCATCAAATTCAACAACCTCGACATTGAAAAACACCAACAAATTCAACAACAACCTCAACATTGAAAAACAGCAACAACCTCAAAATTGAAAAACACCAACAAATTCAACAACAACCTCAACATTTAAAGCAACAACAACCTCAACATTGAAAAACACCAACAAATTCAACAACAACCTCAACAATGAAAAACACCAACAAATTCAACAACAACTTCAACATTGAAAAACACCAACAAATTCAACAACAACCTCGACATTGAAAAACACCAACAAATTCAACAACAACCTCAACATTGAAAAGCGACAACAACCTCAACATTGAAAAGCACCAACAAATACAACAACAACCTCAACATTGAAAAACAACAACAACCTCAACATTGAAAAACACCAACAAATTCAACAACAACCTTAACATCGAAAAACAACAACAACCTCAACATTGAAAAACAACAACAACCTCAACATTGAAAAACACCAACAAATTCAACAACAACCTCAACATTGAAAAACAACAACAACCTCAACATTGAAAAACACCAAAAAATTCAACAACAACTTCAACATTGAAAAACACCAACAAATTCAACAACAACCTCGAAATTGAAAAACACCAACAAATTCAACAACAACTTCAACATTGAAAAACAACAACAACCTCAACATTGAAAAACACCAACAAATTCAACAACAACCTCAACATCGAAAAACAACAACAACCTCAACTTTGAAAAACAACAACAACCTCAACATTGAAAAACACCAACAAATTCAACAACAACCTCAACATTGAAAAACAACAACAACCTCAACATTGAAAAACAACAACAACCTCAACATTGAAAAACACCAACAAATTCAACAACAACCTCAATATTGAAAAACAACAACAACCTCAACATTGAAAAACACCAACAAATTCAACAGCAACCTCAACATTGAAAAACACCAACAAATTCAACAACAACCTCAACATTGAAAAACAACAACAACCTCAACATTGAAAAACACCAACAAATTCAACAACAACCTCAACAATGAAAAACACCAACAAATTCAACAACAACCTCAACATTGAAAAGCACCAACAAATTAAACATCAACCTCAACATTGAAAAACAACAACAACCTCAACATGGAAAAACACCAACAAATTCAACAACAACCTCAACATTGAAAAACAACAACAACCTCAAAATTGAAAAACACCAACAAATTCAACAACAACCTCAACATTGAAAAACAACAGCCACAACATTGAAAAACACCAACAAATTCAACAACAACTTCAACATTGAAAAAACCAACAAATTCAGCAAGAACCTCGACATTGAAAAACACCAACAAATTCAACAACAACCTCAACATTGAAAAACACCAACAAATTCAACAACAACCACAACATTTAAAAACGCCAACAAATGCAACAACGACCTCAACATTGTAAAACACCAACAAATTCAAAAACAACCTCAACATTGAAAAACAACAACAACCTCAACATTGAAAAACAAAAAACAACCTCAACATTGAAAAACACCAACAAATTCAACAACCTCAACATTGAAAAACAACAACAACCACAACATTTAAAAACGCAAACAAATTCAACAACGACCTCAACATTGTAAAACACCAACAAATTCAACAACAACCTCAACATTGAAAAACACCAACAAATTCAACAACAACCTCAACATTGAAAAACACCAACAAATTCAACAACAACCTCAACATTGAAAAAGACCAACAAATTCAACCACAACCTCAACATTGAAAAACAACAACAACCTCAACATTGAAAAACACCAACAAATTCAACAACAACTTCAACATTGAAGAAAACCAACAAATTCAACAACAACCTCGAAATTGAAAAACACCAACAAATTCAACAACAACCTCAACATTGAAAAACAACAACAACCTCAACATTGAGAAACACCAACAAATTCAACAACATCCTCAACATTGAAAAACAACAACAACCTCAACATTGAAAAACACCAACAAATTCAACAACAACCTCAACAATGAAAAACACCAACAAATTCAACAACAACCTCAACATGGAAAAACACCAACGAATTTAACAACAACCTCAACTTTGAAAAACAACAACAACCTCAACGTGGAAAAACACCAACAAATTCAACAACAACCTCAACATTGAAAAACACCAACAAATTCAACAACAACCTTAACATCGAAAAACAACAACAACCTCAACATTGAAAAACAACAACAACTTCAAAATTGAAAAACACCAACAAATTCAACAACAACCTCAACATTTAAAGACAACAACAACCTCAACATTGAAAAACACCAACAAATTCAACAACAACCTCAACAATGAAAAACACCAACAAATTCAACAACAACTTCAACATTGAAAAACACCATCAAATTCAACAACCTCGACATTGAAAAACACCAACAAATTCAACAACAACCTCAACATTGAAAAACAGCAACAACCTCAAAATTGAAAAACACCAACAAATTCAACAACAACCTCAACATGTAAAGCAACAACAACCTCAACATTGAAAAACACCAACAAATTCAACAACAACCTCAACAATGAAAAACACCAACAAATTCAACAACAACTTCAACATTGAAAAACACCAACAAATTCAACAACAACCTCGACATTGAAAAACACCAACAAATTCAACAACAACCTCAACATTGAAAAACTACAACAACCTCAACATTGAAAAGCACCAACAAATACAACAACAACCTCAACATTGAAAAACAACAACAACCTCAACATTGAAAAACACCAACAAATTCAACAAGAACCTTAACATCGAAAAACAACAACAACCTCAACTTTGAAAAACAACAACAACCTCAACATTGAAAAACACCAACAAATTCAACAACAACCTCAACATTGAAAAACAACAACAACCTCAACATTGAAAAACACCAAAAAATTCAACAACAACTTCAACATTGAAAAACACCAACAAATTCAACAACAACCTCGAAATTGAAAAACACCAACAAATTCAACAACAACTTCAACATTGCAAAACAACAACAACCTCAACATTGAAAAACACCAACAAATTCAACAACAACCTCAACATCGAAAAACAACAACAACCTCAACTTTGAAAAACAACAACAACCTCAACATTGAAAAACACCAACAAATTCAACAACAACCTCAACATTGAAAAACAACAACAACCTCAACATTGAAAAACAACAACAACCTCAACATTGAAAAACACCAACAAATTCAACAACAACCTCAATATTGAAAAACAACAACAACCTCAACATTGAAAAACACCAACAAATTCAACAACAACCTCAACATTGAAAAACACCAACAAATTCAACAACAACCTCAACATTGAAAAACAACAACAACCTCAACATTGAAAAACACCAACAAATTCAACAACAACCTCAACAATGAAAAACACCAACAAATTCAACAACAACCTCAACATTGAAAAGCACCAACAAATTAAACATCAACCTCAACATTGAAAAACAACAACAACCTCAACATGGAAAAACACCAACAAATTCAACAACAACCTCAACATTGAAAAACAACAACAACCTCAAAATTGAAAAACACCAACAAATTCAACAACAACCTCAACATTGAAAAACAACAACCACAACATTGAAAAACACCAACAAATTCAACAACAACTTCAACATTGAAAAAACCAACAAATTCAGCAACAACCTCGACATTGAAAAACACCAACAAATTCAACAACAACCTCAACATTGAAAAACACCAACAAATTCAACAACAACCACAACATTTAAAAACGCCAACAAATGCAACAACGACCTCAACATTGTAAAACACCAACAAATTCAAAAACAACCTCAACATTGAAAAACAACAACAACCTCAACATTGAAAAACAAAAAACAACCTCAACATTGAAAAACACCAACAAATTCAACAACCTCAACATTGAAAAACAACAACAACCTCAACATTGAAAAACACCAACAAATTCAAAAACAACCTCAACATTGAAAAACAACAACGAATTTAACAACAACCTCAACTTTGAAAAACAACAACAACCTCAACATGGAAAAACACCAACAAATTCAACAACAACCTCAACATTGAAAAACAACAACAACCTCAACATTGAAAAACACCAACAAATTCAACAACAACCTTAACATCGAAAAACAACAACAACCTCAACATTGAAAAACAACAACAACTTCAAAATTGAAAAACACCAACAAATTCAACAACAACCTCAACATTTAAAGACAACAACAACCTCAACATTGAAAAACACCAACAAATTCAACAACAACCTCAACAATGAAAAACACCAACAAATTCAACAACAACTTCAACATTGAAAAACACCATCAAATTCAACAACCTCGACATTGAAAAACACCAACAAATTCAACAACAACCTCAACATTGAAAAACAGCAACAACCTCAAAATTGAAAAACACCAACAAATTCAACAACAACCTCAACATTTAAAGCAACAACAACCTCAACATTGAAAAACACCAACAAATTCAACAACAACCTCAACAATGAAAAACACCAACAAATTCAACAACAACTTCAACATTGAAAAACACCAACAAATTCAACAACAACCTCGACATTGAAAAACACCAACAAATTCAACAACAACCTCAACATTGAAAAGCGACAACAACCTCAACATTGAAAAGCACCAACAAATACAACAACAACCTCAACATTGAAAAACAACAACAACCTCAACATTGAAAAACACCAACAAATTCAACAACAACCTTAACATCGAAAAACAACAACAACCTCAACATTGAAAAACAACAACAACCTCAACATTGAAAAACACCAACAAATTCAACAACAACCTCAACATTGAAAAACAACAACAACCTCAACATTGAAAAACACCAAAAAATTCAACAACAACTTCAACATTGAAAAACACCAACAAATTCAACAACAACCTCGAAATTGAAAAACACCAACAAATTCAACAACAACTTCAACATTGAAAAACAACAACAACCTCAACATTGAAAAACACCAACAAATTCAACAACAACCTCAACATCGAAAAACAACAACAACCTCAACTTTGAAAAACAACAACAACCTCAACATTGAAAAACACCAACAAATTCAACAACAACCTCAACATTGAAAAACAACAACAACCTCAACATTGAAAAACAACAACAACCTCAACATTGAAAAACACCAACAAATTCAACAACAACCTCAATATTGAAAAACAACAACAACCTCAACATTGAAAAACACCAACAAATTCAACAGCAACCTCAACATTGAAAAACACCAACAAATTCAACAACAACCTCAACATTGAAAAACAACAACAACCTCAACATTGAAAAACACCAACAAATTCAACAACAACCTCAACAATGAAAAACACCAACAAATTCAACAACAACCTCAACATTGAAAAGCACCAACAAATTAAACATCAACCTCAACATTGAAAAACAACAACAACCTCAACATGGAAAAACACCAACAAATTCAACAACAACCTCAACATTGAAAAACAACAACAACCTCAAAATTGAAAAACACCAACAAATTCAACAACAACCTCAACATTGAAAAACAACAGCCACAACATTGAAAAACACCAACAAATTCAACAACAACTTCAACATTGAAAAAACCAACAAATTCAGCAAGAACCTCGACATTGAAAAACACCAACAAATTCAACAACAACCTCAACATTGAAAAACACCAACAAATTCAACAACAACCACAACATTTAAAAACGCCAACAAATGCAACAACGACCTCAACATTGTAAAACACCAACAAATTCAAAAACAACCTCAACATTGAAAAACAACAACAACCTCAACATTGAAAAACAAAAAACAACCTCAACATTGAAAAACACCAACAAATTCAACAACCTCAACATTGAAAAACAACAACAACCTCAACATTGAAAAACACCAACAAATTCAAAAACAACCTCAACATTGAAAAACAACAACAACCTCAACATTGAAAAACAACAACAACCTCAAAATTGAAAAACACCAACAAATTCCACAACAACCTCAACATTGAAAAACAACAACAATCTCAACATTGAAAAACACCAACAAATTCAACAACAACTTCAACATTGAAAAAAACCAACAAATTCAACAACAACCTCGACATTGAAAAACACCTACAAATTCAACAACAACCTCAACATTGAAAAACACCAACAAATTCAACAACAACCTCAACATTTAAAAACGCCAAAAAATTCAACAACGACCTCAACATTGTAAAACACCAACAAATTCAACAACAACCTCAACATTGAAAAACACCAACAAATTCAACAACAACCTCGAAATTGAAAAACACCAACAAATTCAACAACAACCTCAACGTTGAAAAACAACAACAACCTCAACATTGAAAAACACCAACAAATTCAACAACAACTTCAACATTGAAAAAAACCAACAAATTCAACAACAACCTCGACATTGAAAAACACCATCAAATTCAACCACGACCTCAACATTGAAAAACAACAACAACCTCAACATTGAAAAACACCAACAAGTTCAACAACAACCTCAATATTGAAAAACAACAACAACCTCAACATTGAAAAACACCAACAAATTCAACAACAACCTCAACATTGAAAAACAACATCAACCTCAACATTGAAAAACACCAACAAATTCAACAACAACCTCAACAATGAAAAACACCAACAAATTCAACAACAACCTCAACAATGAAAAACACCAACAAATTCAACAACAACTTCAACATTGAAAAACACCAACAAATTCAACAACAACCTCGACATTGAAAAACACCAACAAATTCAACAAGAACCTCAACATTGAAAAACTACAACAACCTCAACATTGAAAAGCACCAACAAATACAACAACAACCTCAACATTGAAAAACAACAACAACCTCAAATTTGAAAAACACCAACAAATTCAACAACAACCTCAACATCGAAAAACAACAACAACCTCAACATTGAAAAACAACAACAACCTCAACATTGAAAAACACCAACAAATTCAACAACAACCTCAACATTGAAAAACAACAACAACCTCAACATTGAAAAACACCAACAAATTCAACAACAACTTCAACATTGAAAAACACCAACAAATTCAACAACAACCTCGAAATTGAAAAACACCAACAAATTCAACAACTTCAACATTGAAAAACAACAACAACCTTAACATTGAAAAACACCAACAAATTCAACAACAACCTCAACATTGAAAAACAACAACAACCTCAACATTGAAAAACACCAACAAATTCAACAACAACCTCAACATTGAAAAACACCAACAAATTTAACAACAACCTCAACATTGAGAAACAACAACAACCTCAACATGTAAAAACACCAACAAATTCAACAACAACCTCAACATTTAAAAACAACAACAACCTCAACATTGAAAAACACCAACAAATTCAACAACAACCTCAACATTGAAAAAAACATCCAAATTCAACAACAACTTCAACATTGAAAAACACCAACAAATTCAACAACAACCTCGACATTGAAAAACACCAACAAATTCAACAACAACCTCAACATTGAAAAACTACAACAACCTCAACATTGAAAAACACCAACAAATACAACAACAACCTCAACATTGAAAAACAACAGCAACCTCAACATTGAAAAACAGCAACAAATTCAACAACAACCTTAACATCGAAAAACAACAACAACCTCAACATTGAAAAACAACAACAACTTCAAAATTGAAAAACACCAAACAAATTCAACAACAACCTCAACATTTAAAGACAACAACAACCTCAACATTGAAAAACACCAACAAATTCAACAACAACCTCAACAATGAAAAACACCAACAAATTCAACAACAACTTCAACATTGAAAAACACCATCAAATTCAACAACCTCGACATTGAAAAACACCAACAAATTCAACAACAACCTCAACATTGAAAAACAGCAACAACCTCAAAATTGAAAAACACCAACAAATTCAACAACAACCTCAACATTTAAAGCAACAACAACCTCAACATTGAAAAACACCAACAAATTCAACAACAACCTCAACAATGAAAAACACCAACAAATTCAACAACAACTTCAACATTGAAAAACACCAACAAATTCAACAACAACCTCGACATTGAAAAACACCAACAAATTCAACAACAACCTCAACATTGAAAAACTACAACAACCTCAACATTGAAAAGCACCAACAAATACAACAACAACCTCAACATTGAAAAACAACAACAACCTCAACATTGAAAAACACCAACAAATTCAACAACAACCTTAACATCGAAAAACAACAACAACCTCAACATTGAAAAACAACAACAACCTCAACATTGAAAAACACCAACAAATTCAACAACAACCTCAACATTGAAAAACAACAACAACCTCAACATTGAAAAACACCAAAAAATTCAACAACAACTTCAACATTGAAAAACACCAACAAATTCAACAACAACCTCGAAATTGAAAAACACCAACAAATTCAACAACAACTTCAACATTGAAAAACAACAACAACCTCAACATTGAAAAACACCAACAAATTCAACAACAACCTCAACATCGAAAAACAACAACAACCTCAACTTTGAAAAACAACAACAACCTCAACATTGAAAAACACCAACAAATTCAACAACAACCTCAACATTGAAAAACAACAACAACCTCGACATTGAAAAACACCAACAAATTCAACAAGAACCTCAACATTGAAAAACTACAACAACCTCAACATTGAAAAGCACCAACAAATACAACAACAACCTCAACATTGAAAAACAACAACAACCTCAAATTTGAAAAACACCAACAAATTCAACAACAACCTCAACATCGAAAAACAACAACAACCTCAACATTGAAAAACAACAACAACCTCAACATTGAAAAACACCAACAAATTCAACAACAACCTCAACATTGAAAAACAACAACAACCTCAACATTGAAAAACACCAACAAATTCAACAACAACTTCAACATTGAAAAACACCAACAAATTCAACAACAACCTCGAAATTGAAAAACACCAACAAATTCAACAACTTCAACATTGAAAAACAACAACAACCTTAACATTGAAAAACACCAACAAATTCAACAACAACCTCAACATTGAAAAACAACAACAACCTCAACATTGAAAAACACCAACAAATTCAACAACAACCTCAACATTGAAAAACACCAACAAATTTAACAACAACCTCAACATTGAGAAACAACAACAACCTCAACATGTAAAAACACCAACAAATTCAACAACAACCTCAACATTTAAAAACAACAACAACCTCAACATTGAAAAACACCAACAAATTCAACAACAACCTCAACATTGAAAAAAACATCCAAATTCAACAACAACTTCAACATTGAAAAACACCAACAAATTCAACAACAACCTCGACATTGAAAAACACCAACAAATTCAACAACAACCTCAACATTGAAAAACTACAACAACCTCAACATTGAAAAACACCAACAAATACAACAACAACCTCAACATTGAAAAACAACAGCAACCTCAACATTGAAAAACAGCAACAAATTCAACAACAACCTTAACATCGAAAAACAACAACAACCTCAACATTGAAAAACAACAACAACTTCAAAATTGAAAAACACCAAACAAATTCAACAACAACCTCAACATTTAAAGACAACAACAACCTCAACATTGAAAAACACCAACAAATTCAACAACAACCTCAACAATGAAAAACACCAACAAATTCAACAACAACTTCAACATTGAAAAACACCATCAAATTCAACAACCTCGACATTGAAAAACACCAACAAATTCAACAACAACCTCAACATTGAAAAACAGCAACAACCTCAAAATTGAAAAACACCAACAAATTCAACAACAACCTCAACATTTAAAGCAACAACAACCTCAACATTGAAAAACACCAACAAATTCAACAACAACCTCAACAATGAAAAACACCAACAAATTCAACAACAACTTCAACATTGAAAAACACCAACAAATTCAACAACAACCTCGACATTGAAAAACACCAACAAATTCAACAACAACCTCAACATTGAAAAACTACAACAACCTCAACATTGAAAAGCACCAACAAATACAACAACAACCTCAACATTGAAAAACAACAACAACCTCAACATTGAAAAACACCAACAAATTCAACAACAACCTTAACATCGAAAAACAACAACAACCTCAACATTGAAAAACAACAACAACCTCAACATTGAAAAACACCAACAAATTCAACAACAACCTCAACATTGAAAAACAACAACAACCTCAACATTGAAAAACACCAAAAAATTCAACAACAACTTCAACATTGAAAAACACCAACAAATTCAACAACAACCTCGAAATTGAAAAACACCAACAAATTCAACAACAACTTCAACATTGAAAAACAACAACAACCTCAACATTGAAAAACACCAACAAATTCAACAACAACCTCAACATCGAAAAACAACAACAACCTCAACTTTGAAAAACAACAACAACCTCAACATTGAAAAACACCAACAAATTCAACAACAACCTCAACATTGAAAAACAACAACAACCTCAACATTGAAAAACAACAACAACCTCAACATTGAAAAACACCAACAAATTCAACAACAACCTCAATATTGAAAAACAACAACAACCTCAACATTGAAAAACACCAACAAATTCAACAACAACCTCAACATTGAAAAACACCAACAAATTCAACAACAACCTCAACATTGAAAAACAACAACAACCTCAACATTGAAAAACACCAACAAATTCAACAACAACCTCAACAATGAAAAACACCAACAAATTCAACAACAACCTCAACATTGAAAAGCACCAACAAATTAAACATCAACCTCAACATTGAAAAACAACAACAACCTCAACATGGAAAAACACCAACAAATTCAACAACAACCTCAACATTGAAAAACAACAACAACCTCAAAATTGAAAAACACCAACAAATTCAACAACAACCTCAACATTGAAAAACACCAACAAATTCAACAACAACCTCAATATTGAAAAACAACAACAACCTCAACATTGAAAAACACCAACAAATTCAACAACAACCTCAACATTGAAAAACACCAACAAATTCAACAACAACCTCAACATTGAAAAACAACAACAACCTCAACATTGAAAAACACCAACAAATTCAACAACAACCTCAACAATGAAAAACACCAACAAATTCAACAACAACCTCAACATTGAAAAGCACCAACAAATTAAACATCAACCTCAACATTGAAAAACAACAACAACCTCAACATGGAAAAACACCAACAAATTCAACAACAACCTCAACATTGAAAAACAACAACAACCTCAAAATTGAAAAACACCAACAAATTCAACAACAACCTCAACATTGAAAAACAACAACCACAACATTGAAAAACACCAACAAATTCAACAACAACTTCAACATTGAAAAAACCAACAAATTCAGCAACAACCTCGACATTGAAAAACACCAACAAATTCAACAACAACCTCAACATTGAAAAACACCAACAAATTCAACAACAACCACAACATTTAAAAACGCCAACAAATGCAACAACGACCTCAACATTGTAAAACACCAACAAATTCAAAAACAACCTCAACATTGAAAAACAACAACAACCTCAACATTGAAAAACAAAAAACAACCTCAACATTGAAAAACACCAACAAATTCAACAACCTCAACATTGAAAAACAACAACAACCTCAACATTGAAAAACACCAACAAATTCAAAAACAACCTCAACATTGAAAAACAACAACGAATTTAACAACAACCTCAACTTTGAAAAACAACAACAACCTCAACATGGAAAAACACCAACAAATTCAACAACAACCTCAACATTGAAAAACAACAACAACCTCAACATTGAAAAACACCAACAAATTCAACAACAACCTTAACATCGAAAAACAACAACAACCTCAACATTGAAAAACAACAACAACTTCAAAATTGAAAAACACCAACAAATTCAACAACAACCTCAACATTTAAAGACAACAACAACCTCAACATTGAAAAACACCAACAAATTCAACAACAACCTCAACAATGAAAAACACCAACAAATTCAACAACAACTTCAACATTGAAAAACACCATCAAATTCAACAACCTCGACATTGAAAAACACCAACAAACTCAACAACAACCTCAACATTGAAAAACAGCAACAACCTCAAAATTGAAAAACACCAACAAATTCAACAACAACCTCAACATTTAAAGCAACAACAACCTCAACATTGAAAAACACCAACAAATTCAACAACAACCTCGACATTGAAAAACACCAACAAATTCAACAACAACCTCAACATTGAAAAACAACAACAACCTCAACATTGAAAAACACCAACAAATTCAACAACAACCTCAACATTGAAAAACAACAACAACCTCAACATTGAAAAACACCAAAAAATTCAACAACAACTTCAACATTGAAAAACACCAACAAATTCAACAACAACCTCGAAATTGAAAAACACCAACAAATTCAACAACAACTTCAACATTGAAAAACAACAACAACCTCAACATTGAAAAACACCAACAAATTCAACAACAACCTCAACATCGAAAAACAACAACAACCTCAACTTTGAAAAACAACAACAACCTCAACATTGAAAAACACCAACAAATTCAACAACAACCTCAACATTGAAAAACAACAACAACCTCAACATTGAAAAACAACAACAACCTCAACATTGAAAAACACCAACAAATTCAACAACAACCTCAATATTGAAAAACAACAACAACCTCAACATTGAAAAACACCAACAAATTCAACAACAACCTCAACATTGAAAAACACCAACAAATTCAACAACAACCTCAACATTGAAAAACAACAACAACCTCAACATTGAAAAACACCAACAAATTCAACAACAACCTCAACAATGAAAAACACCAACAAATTCAACAACAACCTCAACATTGAAAAGCACCAACAAATTAAACATCAACCTCAACATTGAAAAACAACAACAACCTCAACATGGAAAAACACCAACAAATTCAACAACAACCTCAACATTGAAAAACAACAACAACCTCAAAATTGAAAAACACCAACAAATTCAACAACAACCTCAACATTGAAAAACAACAACCACAACATTGAAAAACACCAACAAATTCAACAACAACTTCAACATTGAAAAAACCAACAAATTCAGCAACAACCTCGACATTGAAAAACACCAACAAATTCAACAACAACCTCAACATTGAAAAACACCAACAAATTCAACAACAACCACAACATTTAAAAACGCCAACAAATGCAACAACGACCTCAACATTGTAAAACACCAACAAATTCAAAAACAACCTCAACATTGAAAAACAACAACAACCTCAACATTGAAAAACAAAAAACAACCTCAACATTGAAAAACACCAACAAATTCAACAACCTCAACATTGAAAAACAACAACAACCTCAACATTGAAAAACACCAACAAATTCAAAAACAACCTCAACATTGAAAAACAACAACGAATTTAACAACAACCTCAACTTTGAAAAACAACAACAACCTCAACATGGAAAAACACCAACAAATTCAACAACAACCTCAACATTGAAAAACAACAACAACCTCAACATTGAAAAACACCAACAAATTCAACAACAACCTTAACATCGAAAAACAACAACAACCTCAACATTGAAAAACAACAACAACTTCAAAATTGAAAATCACCAACAAATTCAACAACAACCTCAACATTTAAAGACAACAACAACCTCAACATTGAAAAACACCAACAAATTCAACAACAACCTCAACAATGAAAAACACCAACAAATTCAACAACAACTTCAACATTGAAAAACACCATCAAATTCAACAACCTCGACATTGAAAAACACCAACAAACTCAACAACAACCTCAACATTGAAAAACAGCAACAACCTCAAAATTGAAAAACACCAACAAATTCAACAACAACCTCAACATTTAAAGCAACAACAACCTCAACATTGAAAAACACCAACAAATTCAACAACAACCTCAACAATGAAAAACACCAACAAATTCAACAACAACTTCAACATTGAAAAACACCAACAAATTCAACAACAACCTCGACATTGAAAAACACCAACAAATTCAACAACAACCTCAACATTGAAAAACTACAACAACCTCAACATTGAAAAGCACCAACAAATACAACAACAACCTCAACATTGAAAAACAACAACAACCTCAACATTGAAAAACACCAACAAATTCAACAACAACCTTAACATCGAAAAACAACAACAACCTCAACATTGAAAAACAACAACAACCTCAACATTGAAAAACACCAACAAATTCAACAACAACCTCAACATTGAAAAACAACAACAACCTCAACATTGAAAAACACCAAAAAATTCAACAACAACTTCAACATTGAAAAACACCAACAAATTCAACAACAACCTCGAAATTGAAAAACACCAACAAATTCAACAACAACTTCAACATTGAAAAACAACAACAACCTCAACATTGAAAAACACCAACAAATTCAACAACAACCTCAACATCGAAAAACAACAACAACCTCAACTTTGAAAAACAACAACAACCTCAACATTGAAAAACACCAACAAATTCAACAACAAACTCAACATTGAAAAACAACAACAACCTCAACATTGAAAAACAACAACAACCTCAACATTGAAAAACACCAACAAATTCAACAACAACCTCAATATTGAAAAACAACAACAACCTCAACATTGAAAAACACCAACAAATTCAACAACAACCTCAACATTGAAAAACACCAACAAATTCAACAACAACCTCAACATTGAAAAACAACAACAACCTCAACATTGAAAAACACCAACAAATTCAACAACAACCTCAACAATGAAAAACACCAACAAATTCAACAACAACCTCAACATTGAAAAGCACCAACAAATTAAACATCAACCTCAACATTGAAAAACAACAACAACCTCAACATGGAAAAACACCAACAAATTCAACAACAACCTCAACATTGAAAAACAACAACAACCTCAAAATTGAAAAACACCAACAAATTCAACAACAACCTCAACATTGAAAAACAACAACCACAACATTGAAAAACACCAACAAATTCAACAACAACTTCAACATTGAAAAAACCAACAAATTCAGCAACAACCTCGACATTGAAAAACACCAACAAATTCAACAACAACCTCAACATTGAAAAACACCAACAAATTCAACAACAACCACAACATTTAAAAACGCCAACAAATGCAACAACGACCTCAACATTGTAAAACACCAACAAATTCAAAAACAACCTCAACATTGAAAAACAACAACAACCTCAACATTGAAAAACAAAAAACAACCTCAACATTGAAAAACACCAACAAATTCAACAACCTCAACATTGAAAAACAACAACAACCTCAACATTGAAAAACACCAACAAATTCAAAAACAACCTCAACATTGAAAAACAACAACAACCTCAACATTGAAAAACAACAACAACCTCAAAATTGAAAAACACCAACAAATTCCACAACAACCTCAACATTGAAAAACAACAACAACCTCAACATTGAAAAACACCAACAAATTCAACAACAACTTCAACATTGAAAAAAACCAACAAATTCAACAACAACCTCGACATTGAAAAACACCAACAAATTCAACAACAACCTCAACATTGAAAAACACCAACAAATTCAACAACAACCTCAACATTTAAAAACGCCAACAAATTCAACAACGACCTCAACATTGTAAAACACCAACAAATTCAACAACAACCTCAACATTGAAAAACACCAACAAATTCAACAACAACCTCGAAATTGAAAAACACCAACAAATTCAACAACAACCTCAACATTGAAAAACAACAACAACCTCAACATTGAAAAACACCAACAAATTCAACAACAACCTCAACAATGAAAAACACCAACAAATTCAACAACAACCTCAACATTGAAAAGCACCAACAAATTAAACATCAACCTCAACATTGAAAAACAACAACAACCTCAACATGGAAAAACACCAACAAATTCAACAACAACCTCAACATTGAAAAACAACAACAACCTCAAAATTGAAAAACACCAACAAATTCAACAACAACCTCAACATTGAAAAACAACAACCACAACATTGAAAAACACCAACAAATTCAACAACAACTTCAACATTGAAAAAACCAACAAATTCAGCAACAACCTCGACATTGAAAAACACCAACAAATTCAACAACAACCTCAACATTGAAAAACACCAACAAATTCAACAACAACCACAACATTTAAAAACGCCAACAAATGCAACAACGACCACAACATTGTAAAACACCAACAAATTCAAAAACAACCTCAACATTGAAAAACAACAACAACCTCAACATTGAAAAACAAAAAACAACCTCAACATTGAAAAACACCAACAAATTCAACAACCTCAACATTGAAAAACAACAACAACCTCAACATTGAAAAACACCAACAAATTCAAAAACAACCTCAACATTGAAAAACAACAACAACCTCAACATTGAAAAACAACAACAACCTCAACATTGAAAAACACCTACAAATTCCACAACAACCTCAACATTGAAAAACAACAACAACCTCAACATTGAAAAACACCAACAAATTCAACAACAACTTCAACATTGAAAAAAACCAACAAATTCAACAACAACCTCGACATTGAAAAACACCAACAAATTCAACAACAACCTCAACATTGAAAAACACCAACAAATTCAACAACAACCTCAACATTTAAAAACGCCAACAAATTCAACAACGACCTCAACATTGTAAAACACCAACAAATTCAACAACAACCTCAACATTGAAAAACACCAACAAATTCAACAACAACCTCGAAATTGAAAAACACCAACAAATTCAACAACAACCTCAACGTTGAAAAACAACAACAACCTCAACATTGAAAAACACCAACAAATTCAACAACAACTTCAACATTGAAAAAAACCAACAAATTCAACAACAACCTCGACATTGAAAAACACCATCAAATTCAACCACGACCTCAACATTGAAAAACAACAACAACCTCAACATTGAAAAACACCAACAAGTTCAACAACAACCTCAATATTGAAAAACAACAACAACCTCAACATTGAAAAACACCAACAAATTCAACAACAACCTCAACATTGAAAAACAACATCAACCTCAACATTGAAAAACACCAACAAATTCAACAACAACCTCAACAATGAAAAACACCAACAAATTCAACAACAACCTCAACAATGAAAAACACCAACAAATTCAACAACAACTTCAACATTGAAAAACACCAACAAATTCAACAACCTCGACATTGAAAAACACCAACAAATTCAACAAGAACCTCAACATTGAAAAACTACAACAACCTCAACATTGAAAAGCACCAACAAATACAACAACAACCTCAACATTGAAAAACAACAACAACCTCAAATTTGAAAAACACCAACAAATTCAACAACAACCTCAACATCGAAAAACAACAACAACCTCAACATTGAAAAACAACAACAACCTCAACATTGAAAAACACCAACAAATTCAACAACAACCTCAACATTGAAAAACAACAACAACCTCAACATTGAAAAACACCAACAAATTCAACAACAACTTCAACATTGAAAAACACCAACAAATTCAACAACAACCTCGAAATTGAAAAACACCAACAAATTCAACAACTTCAACATTGAAAAACAACAACAACCTTAACATTGAAAAACACCAACAAATTCAACAACAACCTCAACATTGAAAAACAACAACAACCTCAACATTGAAAAACACCAACAAATTCAACAACAACCTCAACATTGAAAAACACCAACAAATTTAACAACAACCTCAACATTGAGAAACAACAACAACCTCAACATGTAAAAACACCAACAAATTCAACAACAACCTCAACATTTAAAAACAACAACAACCTCAACATTGAAAAACACCAACAAATTCAACAACAACCTCAACATTGAAAAAAACATCCAAATTCAACAACAACTTCAACATTGAAAAACACCAACAAATTCAACAACAACCTCGACATTGAAAAACACCAACAAATTCAACAACAACCTCAACATTGAAAAACTACAACAACCTCAACATTGAAAAACACCAACAAATACAACAACAACCTCAACATTGAAAAACAACAGCAACCACAACATTGAAAAACAGCAACAAATTCAACAACAACCTTAACATCGAAAAACAACAACAACCTCAACATTGAAAAACAACAACAACTTCAAAATTGAAAAACACCAACAAATTCAACAACAACCTCAACATTTAAAGACAACAACAACCTCAACATTGAAAAACACCAACAAATTCAACAACAACCTCAACAATGAAAAACACCAACAAATTCAACAACAACTTCAACATTGAAAAACACCATCAAATTCAACAACCTCGACATTGAAAAACACCAACAAATTCAACAACAACCTCAACATTGAAAAACAGCAACAACCTCAAAATTGAAAAACACCAACAAATTCAACAACAACCTCAACATTTAAAGCAACAACAACCTCAACATTGAAAAACACCAACAAATTCAACAACAACCTCAACAATGAAAAACACCAACAAATTCAATAACAACTTCAACATTGAAAAACACCAACAAATTCAACAACAACCTCGACATTGAAAAACACCAACAAATTCAACAACAACCTCAACATTGAAAAACTACAACAACCTCAACATTGAAAAGCACCAACAAATACAACAACAACCTCAACATTGAAAAACAACAACAACCTCAACATTGAAAAACACCAACAAATTCAACAACAACCTTAACATCGAAAAACAACAACAACCTCAACATTGAAAAACAACAACAACCTCAACATTGAAAAACACCAACAAATTCAACAACAACCTCAACATTGAAAAACAACAACAACCTCAACATTGAAAAACACCAAAAAATTCAACAACAACTTCAACATTGAAAAACACCAACAAATTCAACAACAACCTCGAAATTGAAAAACACCAACAAATTCAACAACAACTTCAACATTGAAAAACAACAACAACCTCAACATTGAAAAACACCAACAAATTCAACAACAACCTCAACATCGAAAAACAACAACAACCTCAACTTTGAAAAACAACAACAACCTCAACATTGAAAAACACCAACAAATTCAACAACAACCTCAACATTGAAAAACAACAACAACCTCAACATTGAAAAACAACAACAACCTCAACATTGAAAAACACCAACAAATTCAACAACAACCTCAATATTGAAAAACAACAACAACCTCAACATTGAAAAACACCAACAAATTCAACAACAACCTCAACATTGAAAAACACCAACAAATTCAACAACAACCTCAACATTGAAAAACAACAACAACCTCAACATTGAAAAACACCAACAAATTCAACAACAACCTCAACAATGAAAAACACCAACAAATTCAACAACAACCTCAACATTGAAAAGCACCAACAAATTAAACATCAACCTCAACATTGAAAAACAACAACAACCTCAACATGGAAAAACACCAACAAATTCAACAACAACCTCAACATTGAAAAACAACAACAACTTCAACATTGAAAAAAACCAACAAATTCAACAACAACCTCGACATTGAAAAACACCAACAAATTCAACAACAACCTCAACATTGAAAAACACCAACAAATTCAACAACAACCTCAACATTTAAAAACGCCAACAAATTCAACAACGACCTCAACATTGTAAAACACCAACAAATTCAACAACAACCTCAACATTGAAAAACACCAACAAATTCAACAACAACCTCGAAATTGAAAAACACCAACAAATTCAACAACAACCTCAACGTTGAAAAACAACAACAACCTCAACATTGAAAAACACCAACAAATTCAACAACAACTTCAACATTGAAAAAAACCAACAAATTCAACAACAACCTCGACATTGAAAAACACCATCAAATTCAACCACGACCTCAACATTGAAAAACAACAACAACCTCAACATTGAAAAACACCAACAAGTTCAACAACAACCTCAATATTGAAAAACAACAACAACCTCAACATTGAAAAACACCAACAAATTCAACAACAACCTCAACATTGAAAAACAACATCAACCTCAACATTGAAAAACACCAACAAATTCAACAACAACCTCAACAATGAAAAACACCAACAAATTCAACAACAACCTCAACAATGAAAAACACCAACAAATTCAACAACAACTTCAACATTGAAAAACACCAACAAATTCAACAACAACCTCGACATTGAAAAACACCAACAAATTCAACAAGAACCTCAACATTGAAAAACTACAACAACCTCAACATTGAAAAGCACCAACAAATACAACAACAACCTCAACATTGAAAAACAACAACAACCTCAAATTTGAAAAACACCAACAAATTCAACAACAACCTCAACATCGAAAAACAACAACAACCTCAACATTGAAAAACAACAACAACCTCAACATTGAAAAACACCAACAAATTCAACAACAACCTCAACATTGAAAAACAACAACAACCTCAACATTGAAAAACACCAACAAATTCAACAACAACTTCAACATTGAAAAACACCAACAAATTCAATAACAACCTCGAAATTGAAAAACACCAACAAATTCAACAACTTCAACATTGAAAAACAACAACAACCTTAACATTGAAAAACACCAACAAATTCAACAACAACCTCAACATTGAAAAACAACAACAACCTCAACATTGAAAAACACCAACAAATTCAACAACAACCTCAACATTGAAAAACACCAACAAATTTAACAACAACCTCAACATTGAGAAACAACAACAACCTCAACATGTAAAAACACCAACAAATTCAACAACAACCTCAACATTTAAAAACAACAACAACCTCAACATTGAAAAACACCAACAAATTCAACAACAACCTCAACATTGAAAAAAACATCCAAATTCAACAACAACTTCAACATTGAAAAACACCAACAAATTCAACAACAACCTCGACATTGAAAAACACCAACAAATTCAACAACAACCTCAACATTGAAAAACTACAACAACCTCAACATTGAAAAACACCAACAAATACAACAACAACCTCAACATTGAAAAACAACAACAACCACAACATTGAAAAACAGCAACAAATTCAACAACAACCTTAACATCGAAAAACAACAACAACCTCAACATTGAAAAACAACAACAACTTCAAAATTGAAAAACACCAACAAATTCAACAACAACCTCAACATTTAAAGACAACAACAACCTCAACATTGAAAAACACCAACAAATTCAACAACAACCTCAACAATGAAAAACACCAACAAATTCAACAACAACTTCAACATTGAAAAACACCATCAAATTCAACAACCTCGACATTGAAAAACACCAACAAATTCAACAACAACCTCAACATTGAAAAACAGCAACAACCTCAAAATTGAAAAACACCAACAAATTCAACAACAACCTCAACATTTAAAGCAACAACAACCTCAACATTGAAAAACACCAACAAATTCAACAACAACCTCAACAATGAAAAACACCAACAAATTCAACAACAACTTCAACATTGAAAAACACCAACAAATTCAACAACAACCTCGACATTGAAAAACACCAACAAATTCAACAACAACCTCAACATTGAAAAACTACAACAACCTCAACATTGAAAAGCACCAACAAATACAACAACAACCTCAACATTGAAAAACAACAACAACCTCAACATTGAAAAACACCAACAAATTCAACAACAACCTTAACATCGAAAAACAACAACAACCTCAACATTGAAAAACAACAACAACCTCAACATTGAAAAACACCAACAAATTCAACAACAACCTCAACATTGAAAAACAACAACAACCTCAACATTGAAAAACACCAAAAAATTCAACAACAACTTCAACATTGAAAAACACCAACAAATTCAACAACAACCTCGAAATTGAAAAACACCAACAAATTCAACAACAACTTCAACATTGAAAAACAACAACAACCTCAACATTGAAAAACACCAACAAATTCAACAACAACCTCAACATCGAAAAACAACAACAACCTCAACTTTGAAAAACAACAACAACCTCAACATTGAAAAACACCAACAAATTCAACAACAACCTCAACATTGAAAAACAACAACAACCTCAACATTGAAAAACAACAACAACCTCAACATTGAAAAACACCAACAAATTCAACAACAACCTCAATATTGAAAAACAACAACAACCTCAACATTGAAAAACACCAACAAATTCAACAACAACCTCAACATTGAAAAACACCAACAAATTCAACAACAACCTCAACATTGAAAAACAACAACAACCTCAACATTGAAAAACACCAACAAATTCAACAACAACCTCAACAATGAAAAACACCAACAAATTCAACAACAACCTCAACATTGAAAAGCACCAACAAATTAAACATCAACCTCAACATTGAAAAACAACAACAACCTCAACATGGAAAAACACCAACAAATTCAACAACAACCTCAACATTGAAAAACAACAACAACCTCAAAATTGAAAAACACCAACAAATTCAACAACAACCTCAACATTGAAAAACAACAACCACAACATTGAAAAACACCAACAAATTCAACAACAACTTCAACATTGAAAAAACCAACAAATTCAGCAACAACCTCGACATTGAAAAACACCAACAAATTCAACAACAACCTCAACATTGAAAAACACCAACAAATTCAACAACAACCACAACATTTAAAAACGCCAACAAATGCAACAACGACCTCAACATTGTAAAACACCAACAAATTCAAAAACAACCTCAACATTGAAAAACAACAACAACCTCAACATTGAAAAACAAAAAACAACCTCAACATTGAAAAACACCAACAAATTCAACAACCTCAACATTGAAAAACAACAACAACCTCAACATTGAAAAACACCAACAAATTCAAAAACAACCTCAACATTGAAAAACAACAACAACCTCAACATTGAAAAACAACAACAACCTCAAAATTGAAAAACACCAACAAATTCCACAACAACCTCAACATTGAAAAACAACAACAACCTCAACATTGAAAAACACCAATAAATTCAACAACAACTTCAACATTGAAAAAAACCAACAAATTCAACAACAACCTCGACATTGAAAAACACCAACAAATTCAACAACAACCTCAACATTGAAAAACACCAACAAATTCAACAACAACTTCAACATTGAAAAAACCAACAAATTCAGCAACAACCTCGACATTGAAAAACACCAACAAATTCAACAACAACCTCAACATTGAAAAACACCAACAAATTCAACAACAACCACAACATTTAAAAACGCCAACAAATGCAACAACGACCTCAACATTGTAAAACACCAACAAATTCAAAAACAACCTCAACATTGAAAAACAACAACAACCTCAACATTGAAAAACAAAAAACAACCTCAACATTGAAAAACACCAACAAATTCAACAACCTCAACATTGAAAAACAACAACAACCTCAACATTGAAAAACACCAACAAATTCAAAAACAACCTCAACATTGAAAAACAACAACGAATTTAACAACAACCTCAACTTTGAAAAACAACAACAACCTCAACATGGAAAAACACCAACAAATTCAACAACAACCTTAACATCGAAAAACAACAACAACCTCAACATTGAAAAACAACAACAACTTCAAAATTGTAAAACACCAACAAATTCAACAACAACCTCAACATTTAAAGACAACAACAACCTCAACATTGAATAACACCAACAAATTCAACAACAACCTCAACAATGAAAAACACCAACAAATTCAACAACAACTTCAACATTGAAAAACACCATCAAATTCAACAACCTCGACATTGAAAAACACCAACAAATTCAACAACAACCTCAACATTGAAAAACAGCAACAACCTCAAAATTGAAAAACACCAACAAATTCAACAACAACCTCAACATTTAAAGCAACAACAACCTCAACATTGAAAAACACCAACAAATTCAACAACAACCTCAACAATGAAAAACACCAACAAATTCAACAACAACTTCAACATTGAAAAACACCAACAAATTCAACAACAACCTCGACATTGAAAAACACCAACAAATTCAACAACAACCTCAACATTGAAAAACTACAACAACCTCAACATTGAAAAGCACCAACAAATACAACAACAACCTCAACATTGAAAAACAACAACAACCTCAACATTGAAAAACACCAACAAATTCAACAACAACCTTAACATCGAAAAACAACAACAACCTCAACATTGAAAAACAACAACAACCTCAACATTGAAAAACACCAACAAATTCAACAACAACCTCAACATTGAAAAACAACAACAACCTCAACATTGAAAAACACCAAAAAATTCAACAACAACCTCAACATTGAAAAACACCAACAAATTCAACAACAACCTCGAAATTGAAAAACACCAACAAATTCAACAACAACTTCAACATTGAAAAACAACAACAACCTCAACATTGAAAAACACCAACAAATTCAACAACAACCTCAACATCGAAAAACAACAACAACCTCAACTTTGAAAAACAACAACAACCTCAACATTGAAAAACACCAACAAATTCAACAACAACCTCAACATTGAAAAACAACAACAACCTCAACATTGAAAAACAACAACAACCTCAACATTGAAAAACACCAACAAATTCAACAACAACCTCAATATTGAAAAACAACAACAACCTCAACATTGAAAAACACCAACAAATTCAACAACAACCTCAACATTGAAAAACACCAACAAATTCAACAACAACCTCAACATTGAAAAACAACAACAACCTCAACATTGAAAAACACCAACAAATTCAACAACAACCTCAACAATGAAAAACACCAACAAATTCAACAACAACCTCAACATTGAAAAGCACCAACAAATTAAACATCAACCTCAACATTGAAAAACAACAACAACCTCAACATGGAAAAACACCAACAAATTCAACAACAACCTCAACATTGAAAAACAACAACAACCTCAAAATTGAAAAACACCAACAAATTCAACAACAACCTCAACATTGAAAAACAACAACCACAACATTGAAAAACACCAACAAATTCAACAACAACTTCAACATTGAAAAAACCAACAAATTCAGCAACAACCTCGACATTGAAAAACACCAACAAATTCAACAACAACCTCAACATTGAAAAACACCAACAAATTCAACAACAACCACAACATTTAAAAACGCCAACAAATGCAACAACGACCTCAACATTGTAAAACACCAACAAATTCAAAAACAACCTCAACATTGAAAAACAACAACAACCTCAACATTGAAAAACAAAAAACAACCTCAACATTGAAAAACACCAACAAATTCAACAACCTCAACATTGAAAAACAACAACAACCTCAACATTGAAAAACACCAACAAATTCAAAAACAACCTCAACATTGAAAAACAACAACAACCTCAACATTGAAAAACAACAACAACCTCAAAATTGAAAAACACCAACAAATTCCACAACAACCTCAACATTGAAAAATAACAACAACCTCAACATTGAAAAACACCAATAAATTCAACAACAACTTCAACATTGAAAAAAACCAACAAATTCAACAACAACCTCGACATTGAAAAACACCAACAAATTCAACAACAACCTCAACATTGAAAAACACCAACAAATTCAACAACAACTTCAACATTGAAAAAACCAACAAATTCAGCAACAACCTCGACATTGAAAAACACCAACAAATTCAACAACAACCTCAACATTGAAAAACACCAACAAATTCAACAACAACCACAACATTTAAAAACGCCAACAAATGCAACAACGACCTCAACATTGTAAAACACCAACAAATTCAAAAACAACCTCAACATTGAAAAACAACAACAACCTCAACATTGAAAAACAAAAAACAACCTCAACATTGAAAAACACCAACAAATTCAACAACCTCAACATTGAAAAACAACAACAACCTCAACATTGAAAAACACCAACAAATTCAAAAACAACCTCAACATTGAAAAACAACAACGAATTTAACAACAACCTCAACTTTGAAAAACAACAACAACCTCAACATGGAAAAACACCAACAAATTCAACAACAACCTCAACATTGAAAAACAACAACAACCTCAACATTGAAAAACACCAACAAATTCAACAACAACCTTAACATCGAAAAACAACAACAACCTCAACATTGAAAAACAACAACAACTTCAAAATTGAAAAACACCAACAAATTCAACAACAACCTCAACATTTAAAGACAACAACAACCTCAACATTGAAAAACACCAACAAATTCAACAACAACCTCAACAATGAAAAACACCAACAAATTCAACAACAACTTCAACATTGAAAAACACCATCAAATTCAACAACCTCGACATTGAAAAACACCAACAAATTCAACAACAACCTCAACATTGAAAAACAGCAACAACCTCAAAATTGAAAAACACCAACAAATTCAACAACAACCTCAACATTTAAAGCAACAACAACCTCAACATTGAAAAACACCAACAAATTCAACAACAACCTCAACAATGAAAAACACCAACAAATTCAACAACAACTTCAACATTGAAAAACACCAACAAATTCAACAACAACCTCGACATTGAAAAACACCAACAAATTCAACAACAACCTCAACATTGAAAAACTACAACAACCTCAACATTGAAAAGCACCAACAAATACAACAACAACCTCAACATTGAAAAACAACAACAACCTCAACATTGAAAAACACCAACAAATTCAACAACAACCTTAACATCGAAAAACAACAACAACCTCAACATTGAAAAACAACAACAACCTCAACATTGAAAAACACCAACAAATTCAACAACAACCTCAACATTGAAAAACAACAACAACCTCAACATTGAAAAACACCAAAAAATTCAACAACAACCTCAACATTGAAAAACACCAACAAATTCAACAACAACCTCGAAATTGAAAAACACCAACAAATTCAACAACAACTTCAACATTGAAAAACAACAACAACCTCAACATTGAAAAACACCAACAAATTCAACAACAACCTCAACATCGAAAAACAACAACAACCTCAACTTTGAAAAACAACAACAACCTCAACATTGAAAAACACCAACAAATTCAACAACAACCTCAACATTGAAAAACAACAACAACCTCAACATTGAAAAACAACAACAACCTCAACATTGAAAAACACCAACAAATTCAACAACAACCTCAATATTGAAAAACAACAACAACCTCAACATTGAAAAACACCAACAAATTCAACAACAACCTCAACATTGAAAAACACCAACAAATTCAACAACAACCTCAACATTGAAAAACAACAACAACCTCAACATTGAAAAACACCAACAAATTCAACAACAACCTCAACAATGAAAAACACCAACAAATTCAACAACAACCTCAACATTGAAAAGCACCAACAAATTAAACATCAACCTCAACATTGAAAAACAACAACAACCTCAACATGGAAAAACACCAACAAATTCAACAACAACCTCAACATTGAAAAACAACAACAACCTCAAAATTGAAAAACACCAACAAATTCAACAACAACCTCAACATTGAAAAACAACAACCACAACATTGAAAAACACCAACAAATTCAACAACAACTTCAACATTGAAAAAACCAACAAATTCAGCAACAACCTCGACATTGAAAAACACCAACAAATTCAACAACAACCTCAACATTGAAAAACACCAACAAATTCAACAACAACCACAACATTTAAAAACGCCAACAAATGCAACAACGACCTCAACATTGTAAAACACCAACAAATTCAAAAACAACCTCAACATTGAAAAACAACAACAACCTCAACATTGAAAAACAAAAAACAACCTCAACATTGAAAAACACCAACAAATTCAACAACCTCAACATTGAAAAACAACAGCAACCTCAACATTGAAAAACACCAACAAATTCAAAAACAACCTCAACATTGAAAAACAACAACAACCTCAACATTGAAAAACAACAACAACCTCAAAATTGAAAAACACCAACAAATTCCACAACAACCTCAACATTGAAAAACAACAACAACCTCAACATTGAAAAACACCAACAAATTCAACAACAACTTCAACATTGAAAAAAACCAACAAATTCAACAACAACCTCGACATTGAAAAACACCAACAAATTCAACAACAACCTCAACATTGAAAAACACCAACAAATTCAACAACAACCTCAACATTGAAAAACACCAACAAATTCAACAACAACCACAACATTTAAAAACGCCAACAAATGCAACAACGACCTCAACATTGTAAAACACCAACAAATTCAAAAACAACCTCAACATTGAAAAACAACAACAACCTCAACATTGAAAAACAAAAAACAACCTCAACATTGAAAAACACCAACAAATTCAACAACCTCAACATTGAAAAACAACAACAACCTCAACATTGAAAAACACCAACAAATTCAAAAACAACCTCAACATTGAAAAACAACAACGAATTTAACAACAACCTCAACTTTGAAAAACAACAACAACCTCAACATGGAAAAACACCAACAAATTCAACAACAACCTCAACATTGAAAAACAACAACAACCTCAACATTGAAAAACACCAACAAATTCAACAACAACCTTAACATCGAAAAACAACAACAACCTCAACATTGAAAAACAACAACAACTTCAAAATTGAAAAACACCAACAAATTCAACAACAACCTCAACATTTAAAGACAACAACAACCTCAACATTGAAAAACACCAACAAATTCAACAACAACCTCAACAATGAAAAACACCAACAAATTCAACAACAACTTCAACATTGAAAAACACCATCAAATTCAACAACCTCGACATTGAAAAACACCAACAAATTCAACAACAACCTCAACATTGAAAAACAGCAACAACCTCAAAATCGAAAAACACCAACAAATTCAACAACAACCTCAACATTTAAAGCAACAACAACCTCAACATTGAAAAACACCAACAAATTCAACAACAACCTCAACAATGAAAAACACCAACAAATTCAACAACAACTTCAACATTGAAAAACACCAACAAATTCAACAACAACCTCGACATTGAAAAACACCAACAAATTCAACAACAACCTCAACATTGAAAAACTACAACAACCTCAACATTGAAAAGCACCAACAAATACAACAACAACCTCAACATTGAAAAACAACAACAACCTCAACATTGAAAAACACCAACAAATTCAACAACAACCTTAACATCGAAAAACAACAACAACCTCAACATTGAAAAACAACAACAACCTCAACATTGAAAAACACCAACAAATTCAACAACAACCTCAACATTGAAAAACAACAACAACCTCAACATTGAAAAACACCAAAAAATTCAACAACAACCTCAACATTGAAAAACACCAACAAATTCAACAACAACCTCGAAATTGAAAAACACCAACAAATTCAACAACAACTTCAACATTGAAAAACAACAACAACCTTAACATTGAAAAACACCAACAAATTCAACAACAACCTCAACATCGAAAAACAACAACAACCTCAACTTTGAAAAACAACAACAACCTCAACATTGAAAAACACCAACAAATTCAACAACAACCTCAACATTGAAAAACAACAACAACCTCAACATTGAAAAACAACAACAACCTCAACATTGAAAAACACCAACAAATTCAACAACAACCTCAATATTGAAAAACAACAACAACCTCAACATTGAAAAACACCAACAAATTCAACAACAACCTCAACATTGAAAAACACCAACAAATTCAACAACAACCTCAACATTGAAAAACAACAACAACCTCAACATTGAAAAACACCAACAAATTCAACAACAACCTCAACAATGAAAAACACCAACAAATTCAACAACAACCTCAACATTGAAAAGCACCAACAAATTAAACATCAACCTCAACATTGAAAAACAACAACAACCTCAACATGGAAAAACACCAACAAATTCAACAACAACCTCAACATTGAAAAACAACAACAACCTCAAAATTGAAAAACACCAACAAATTCAACAACAACCTCAACATTGAAAAACAACAACCACAACATTGAAAAACACCAACAAATTCAACAACAACTTCAACATTGAAAAAACCAACAAATTCAGCAACAACCTCGACATTGAAAAACACCAACAAATTCAACAACAACCTCAACATTGAAAAACACCAACAAATTCAACAACAACCACAACATTTAAAAACGCCAACAAATGCAACAACGACCTCAACATTGTAAAACACCAACAAATTCAAAAACAACCTCAACATTGAAAAACAACAACAACCTCAACATTGAAAAACAAAAAACAACCTCAACATTGAAAAACACCAACAAATTCAACAACCTCAACATTGAAAAACAACAACAACCTCAACATTGAAAAACACCAACAAATTCAAAAACAACCTCAACATTGAAAAACAACAACAACCTCAACATTGAAAAACAACAACAACCTCAAAATTGAAAAACACCAACAAATTCCACAACAACCTCAACATTGAAAAACAACAACAACCTCAACATTGAAAAACACCAACAAATTCAACAACAACTTCAACATTGAAAAAAACCAACAAATTCAACAACAACCTCGACATTGAAAAACACCAACAAATTCAACAACAACCTCAACATTGAAAAACACCAACAAATTCAACAACAACCTCAACATTTAAAAACGCCAACAAATTCAACAACGACCTCAACATTGTAAAACACCAACAAATTCAACAACAACCTCAACATTGAAAAACACCAACAAATTCAACAACAACCTCGAAATTGAAAAACACCAACAAATTCAACAACAACCTCAACATTGAAAAACAACAACAACCTCAACATTGAAAAACACCAACAAATTCAACAACAACCTCAACAATGAAAAACACCAACAAATTCAACAACAACCTCAACATTGAAAAGCACCAACAAATTAAACATCAACCTCAACATTGAAAAACAACAACAACCTCAACATGGAAAAACACCAACAAATTCAACAACAACCTCAACATTGAAAAACAACAACAACCTCAAAATTGAAAAACACCAACAAATTCAACAACAACCTCAACATTGAAAAACAACAACCACAACATTGAAAAACACCAACAAATTCAACAACAACTTCAACATTGAAAAAACGAAAAAATTCAGCAACAACCTCGACATTGAAAAACACCAACAAATTCAACAACAACCTCAACATTGAAAAACACCAACAAATTCAACAACAACCACAACATTTAAAAACGCCAACAAATGCAACAACGACCAAAACATTGTAAAACACCAACAAATTCAAAAACAACCTCAACATTGAAAAACAACAACAACCTCAACATTGAAAAACAAAAAACAACCTCAACATTGAAAAACACCAACAAATTCAACAACCTCAACATTGAAAAACAACAACAACCTCAACATTGAAAAACACCAACAAATTCAAAAACAACCTCAACATTGAAAAACAACAACAACCTCAACATTGAAAAACAACAACAACCTCAACATTGAAAAACACCAACAAATTCCACAACAACCTCAACATTGAAAAACAACAACAACCTCAACATTGAAAAACACCAACAAATTCAACAACAACTTCAACATTGAAAAAAACCAACAAATTCAACAACAACCTCGACATTGAAAAACACCAACAAATTCAACAACAACCTCAACATTGAAAAACACCAACAAATTCAACAACAACCTCAACATTTAAAAACGCCAACAAATTCAACAACGACCTCAACATTGTAAAACACCAACAAATTCAACAACAACCTCAACATTGAAAAACACCAACAAATTCAACAACAACCTCGAAATTGAAAAACACCAACAAATTCAACAACAACCTCAACGTTGAAAAACAACAACAACCTCAACATTGAAAAACACCAACAAATTCAACAACAACTTCAACATTGAAAAAAACCAACAAATTCAACAACAACCTCGACATTGAAAAACACCATCAAATTCAACCACGACCTCAACATTGAAAAACAACAACAACCTCAACATTGAAAAACACCAACAAGTTCAACAACAACCTCAATATTGAAAAACAACAACAACCTCAACATTGAAAAACACCAACAAATTCAACAACAACCTCAACATTGAAAAACAACATCAACCTCAACATTGAAAAACACCAACAAATTCAACAACAACCTCAACAATGAAAAACACCAACAAATTCAACAACAACCTCAACAATGAAAAACACCAACAAATTCAACAACAACTTCAACATTGAAAAACACCAACAAATTCAACAACAACCTCGACATTGAAAAACACCAACAAATTCAACAAGAACCTCAACATTGAAAAACTACAACAACCTCAACATTGAAAAGCACCAACAAATACAACAACAACCTCAACATTGAAAAACAACAACAACCTCAAATTTGAAAAACACCAACAAATTCAACAACAACCTCAACATCGAAAAACAACAACAACCTCAACATTGAAAAACAACAACAACCTCAACATTGAAAAACACCAACAAATTCAACAACAACCTCAACATTGAAAAACAACAACAACCTCAACATTGAAAAACACCAACAAATTCAACAACAACTTCAACATTGAAAAACACCAACAAATTCAACAACAACCTCGAAATTGAAAAACACCAACAAATTCAACAACTTCAACATTGAAAAACAACAACAACCTTAACATTGAAAAACACCAACAAATTCAACAACAACCTCAACATTGAAAAACAACAACAACCTCAACATTGAAAAACACCAACAAATTCAACAACAACCTCAACATTGAAAAACACCAACAAATTTAACAACAACCTCAACATTGAGAAACAACAACAACCTCAACATGTAAAAACACCAACAAATTCAACAACAACCTCAACATTTAAAAACAACAACAACCTCAACATTGAAAAACACCAACAAATTCAACAACAACCTCAACATTGAAAAAAACATCCAAATTCAACAACAACTTCAACATTGAAAAACACCAACAAATTCAACAACAACCTCGACATTGAAAAACACCAACAAATTCAACAACAACCTCAACATTGAAAAACTACAACAACCTCAACATTGAAAAACACCAACAAATACAACAACAACCTCAACATTGAAAAACAACAGCAACCACAACATTGAAAAACAGCAACAAATTCAACAACAACCTTAACATCGAAAAACAACAACAACCTCAACATTGAAAAACAACAACAACTTCAAAATTGAAAAACACCAACAAATTCAACAACAACCTCAACATTTAAAGCAACAACAACCTCAACATTGAAAAACACCAACAAATTCAACAACAACCTCAACAATGAAAAACACCAACAAATTCAACAACAACTTCAACATTGAAAAACACCAACAAATTCAACAACAACCTCGACATTGAAAAACACCAACAAATTCAACAACAACCTCAACATTGAAAAACTACAACAACCTCAACATTGAAAAGCACCAACAAATACAACAACAACCTCAACATTGAAAAACAACAACAACCTCAACATTGAAAAACACCAACAAATTCAACAACAACCTTAACATCGAAAAACAACAACAACCTCAACATTGAAAAACAACAACAACCTCAACATTGAAAAACACCAACAAATTCAACAACAACCTCAACATTGAAAAACAACAACAACCTCAACATTGAAAAACACCAAAAAATTCAACAACAACTTCAACATTGAAAAACACCAACAAATTCAACAACAACCTCGAAATTGAAAAACACCAACAAATTCAACAACAACTTCAACATTGAAAAACAACAACAACCTCAACATTGAAAAACACCAACAAATTCAACAACAACCTCAACATCGAAAAACAACAACAACCTCAACTTTGAAAAACAACAACAACCTCAACATTGAAAAACACCAACAAATTCAACAACAACCTCAACATTGAAAAACAACAACAACCTCAACATTGAAAAACAACAACAACCTCAACATTGAAAAACACCAACAAATTCAACAACAACCTCAATATTGAAAAACAACAACAACCTCAACATTGAAAAACACCAACAAATTCAACAACAACCTCAACATTGAAAAACACCAACAAATTCAACAACAACCTCAACATTGAAAAACAACAACAACCTCAACATGGAAAAACACCAACAAATTCAACAACAACCTCAACAATGAAAAACACCAACAAATTCAACAACAACCTCAACATTGAAAAGCACCAACAAATTAAACATCAACCTCAACATTGAAAAACAACAACAACCTCAACATGGAAAAACACCAACAAATTCAACAACAACCTCAACATTGAAAAACAACAACAACCTCAAAATTGAAAAACACCAACAAATTCAACAACAACCTCAACATTGAAAAACAACAACCACAACATTGAAAAACACCAACAAATTCAACAACAACTTCAACATTGAAAAAACCAACAAATTCAGCAACAACCTCGACATTGAAAAACACCAACAAATTCAACAACAACCTCAACATTGAAAAACACCAACAAATTCAACAACAACCACAACATTTAAAAACGCCAACAAATGCAACAACGACCTCAACATTGTAAAACACCAACAAATTCAAAAACAACCTCAACATTGAAAAACAACAACAACCTCAACATTGAAAAACAAAAAACAACCTCAACATTGAAAAACACCAACATATTCAACAACCTCAACATTGAAAAACAACAACAACCTCAACATTGAAAAACACCAACAAATTCAAAAACAACCTCAACATTGAAAAACAACAACGAATTTAACAACAACCTCAACTTTGAAAAACAACAACAACCTCAACATGGAAAAACACCAACAAATTCAACAACAACCTCAACATTGAAAAACAACAACAACCTCAACATTGAAAAACACCAACAAATTCAACAACAACCTTAACATCGAAAAACAACAACAACCTCAACATTGAAAAACAACAACAACTTCAAAATTGAAAAACACCAACAAATTCAACAACAACCTCAACATTTAAAGACAACAACAACCTCAACATTGAAAAACACCAACAAATTCAACAACAACCTCAACATTGAAAAACACCAACAAATTCAACAACAACTTCAACATTGAAAAAAACCAACAAATTCAACAACAACCTCGACATTGAAAAACACCATCAAATTCAACCACGACCTCAACATTGAAAAACAACAACAACCTCAACATTGAAAAACACCAACAAGTTCAACAACAACCTCAATATTGAAAAACAACAACAACCTCAACATTGAAAAACACCAACAAATTCAACAACAACCTCAACATTGAAAAACAACATCAACCTCAACATTGAAAAACACCAACAAATTCAACAACAACCTCAACAATGAAAAACACCAACAAATTCAACAACAACCTCAACAATGAAAAACACCAACAAATTCAACAACAACTTCAACATTGAAAAACACCAACAAATTCAACAACAACCTCGACATTGAAAAACACCAACAAATTCAACAAGAACCTCAACATTGAAAAACTACAACAACCTCAACATTGAAAAGCACCAACAAATACAACAACAACCTCAACATTGAAAAACAACAACAACCTCAAATTTGAAAAACACCAACAAATTCAACAACAACCTCAACATCGAAAAACAACAACAACCTCAACATTGAAAAACAACAACAACCTCAACATTGAAAAACACCAACAAATTCAACAACAACCTCAACATTGAAAAACAACAACAACCTCAACATTGAAAAACACCAACAAATTCAACAACAACTTCAACATTGAAAAACACCAACAAATTCAACAACAACCTCGAAATTGAAAAACACCAACAAATTCAACAACTTCAACATTGAAAAACAACAACAACCTTAACACTGAAAAACACCAACAAATTCAACAACAACCTCAACATTGAAAAACAACAACAACCTCAACATTGAAAAACACCAACAAATTCAACAACAACCTCAACATTGAAAAACACCAACAAATTTAACAACAACCTCAACATTGAGAAACAACAACAACCTCAACATGTAAAAACACCAACAAATTCAACAACAACCTCAACATTTAAAAACAACAACAACCTCAACATTGAAAAACACCAACAAATTCAACAACAACCTCAACATTGAAAAAAACATCCAAATTCAACAACAACTTCAACATTGAAAAACACCAACAAATTCAACAACAACCTCGACATTGAAAAACACCAACAAATTCAACAACAACCTCAACATTGAAAAACTACAACAACCTCAACATTGAAAAACACCAACAAATACAACAACAACCTCAACATTGAAAAACAACAGCAACCTCAACATTGAAAAACAGCAACAAATTCAACAACAACCTTAACATCGAAAAACAACAACAACCTCAACATTGAAAAACAACAACAACTTCAAAATTGAAAAACACCAACAAATTCAACAACAACCTCAACATTTAAAGACAACAACAACCTCAACATTGAAAAACACCAACAAATTCAACAACAACCTCAACAATGAAAAACACCAACAAATTCAACAACAACTTCAACATTGAAAAACACCATCAAATTCAACAACCTCGACATTGAAAAACACCAACAAATTCAACAACAACCTCAACATTGAAAAACAGCAACAACCTCAAAATTGAAAAACACCAACAAATTCAACAACAACCTCAGCATTTAAAGCAACAACAACCTCAACATTGAAAAACACCAACAAATTCAACAACAACCTCAACAATGAAAAACACCAACAAATTCAACAACAACTTCAACATTGAAAAACACCAACAAATTCAACAACAACCTCGACATTGAAAAACACCAACAAATTCAACAACAACCTCAACATTGAAAAACTACAACAACCTCAACATTGAAAAGCACCAACAAATACAACAACAACCTCAACATTGAAAAACAACAACAACCTCAACATTGAAAAACACCAACAAATTCAACAACAACCTTAACATCGAAAAACAACAACAACCTCAACATTGAAAAACAACAACAACCTCAACATTGAAAAACACCAACAAATTCAACAACAACCTCAACATTGAAAAACAACAACAACCTCAACATTGAAAAACACCAAAAAATTCAACAACAACTTCAACATTGAAAAACACCAACAAATTCAACAAGAACCTCGAAATTGAAAAACACCAACAAATTCAACAACAACTTCAACATTGAAAAACAACAACAACCTCAACATTGAAAAACACCAACAAATTCAACAACAACCTCAACATCGAAAAACAACAACAACCTCAACTTTGAAAAACAACAACAACCTCAACATTGAAAAACACCAACAAATTCAACAACAACCTCAACATTGAAAAACAACAACAACCTCAACATTGAAAAACAACAACAACCTCAACATTGAAAAACACCAACAAATTCAACAACAACCTCAATATTGAAAAACAACAACAACCTCAACATTGAAAAACACCAACAAATTCAACAACAACCTCAACATTGAAAAACACCAACAAATTCAACAACAACCTCAACATTGAAAAACAACAACAACCTCAACATTGAAAAACACCAACAAATTCAACAACAACCTCAACAATGAAAAACACCAACAAATTCAACAACAACCTCAACATTGAAAAGCACCAACAAATTAAACATCAACCTCAACATTGAAAAACAACAACAACCTCAACATGGAAAAACACCAACAAATTCAACAACAACCTCAACATTGAAAAACAACAACAACCTCAAAATTGAAAAACACCAACAAATTCAACAACAACCTCAACATTGAAAAACAACAACCACAACATTGAAAAACACCAACAAATTCAACAACAACTTCAACATTGAAAAAACCAACAAATTCAGCAACAACCTCGACATTGAAAAACACCAACAAATTCAACAACAACCTCAACATTGAAAAACACCAACAAATTCAACAACAACCACAACATTTAAAAACGCCAACAAATGCAACAACGACCTCAACATTGTAAAACACCAACAAATTCAAAAACAACCTCAACATTGAAAAACAACAACAACCTCAACATTGAAAAAAAAACAACCTCAACATTGAAAAACACCAACAAATTCAACAACCTCAACATTGAAAAACAACAACAACCTCAACATTGAAAAACACCAACAAATTCAAAAACAACCTCAACATTGAAAAACAACAACGAATTTAACAACAACCTCAACTTTGAAAAACAACAACAACCTCAACATGGAAAAACACCAACAAATTCAACAACAACCTCAACATTGAAAAACAACAACAACCTCAACATTGAAAAACACCAACAAATTCAACAACAACCTTAACATCGAAAAACAACAACAACCTCAACATTGAAAAACAACAACAACTTCAAAATTGAAAAACACCAACAAATTCAACAACAACCTCAACATTTAAAGACAACAACAACCTCAACATTGAAAAACACCAACAAATTCAACAACAACCTCAACAATGAAAAACACCAACAAATTCAACAACAACTTCAACATTGAAAAACACCATCAAATTCAACAACCTCGACATTGAAAAACACCAACAAATTCAACAACAACCTCAACATTGAAAAACAGCAACAACCTCAAAATTGAAAAACACCAACAAATTCAACAACAACCTCAACATTTAAAGCAACAACAACCTCAACATTGAAAAACACCAACAAATTCAACAACAACCTCAACAATGAAAAACACCAACAAATTCAACAACAACTTCAACATTGAAAAACACCAACAAATTCAACAACAACCTCGACATTGAAAAACACCAACAAATTCAACAACAACCTCAACATTGAAAAACTACAACAACCTCAACATTGAAAAGCACCAACAAATACAACAACAACCTCAACATTGAAAAACAACAACAACCTCAACATTGAAAAACACCAACAAATTCAACAACAACCTTAACATTGAAAAACAACAACAACCTCAACATTGAAAAACACCAACAAATTCAACAACAACCTCAACATTGAAAAACAACAACAACCTCAACATTGAAAAACACCAAAAATTCAACAACAACTTCAACATTGAAAAACACCAACAAATTCAACAACAACCTCGAAATTGAAAAACACCAACAAATTCAACAACAACTTCAACATTGAAAAACAACAACAACCTCAACATTGAAAAACACCAACAAATTCAACAACAACCTCAACATCGAAAAACAACAACAACCTCAACTTTGAAAAACAACAACAACCTCAACATTGAAAAACACCAACAAATTCAACAACAACCTCAACATTGAAAAACAACAACAACCTCAACATTGAAAAACAACAACAACCTCAACATTGAAAAACACCAACAAATTCAACAACAACCTCAATATTGAAAAACAACAACAACCTCAACATTGAAAAACACCAACAAATTCAACAACAACCTCAACATTGAAAACACCAACAAATTCAACAACAACCTCAACATTGAAAAACAACAACAACCTCAACATTGAAAAACACCAACAAATTCAACAACAACCTCAACAATGAAAAACACCAACAAATTCAACAACAACCTCAACATTGAAAAGCACCAACAAATTAAACATCAACCTCAACATTGAAAAACAACAACAACCTCAACATGGAAAAACACCAACAAATTCAACAACAACCTCAACATTGAAAAACAACAACAACCTCAAAATTGAAAAACACCAACAAATTCAACAACAACCTCAACATTGAAAAACAACAACCACAACATTGAAAAACACCAACAAATTCAACAACAACTTCAACATTGAAAAAACCAACAAATTCAGCAACAACCTCGACATTGAAAAACACCAACAAATTCAACAACAACCTCAACATTGAAAAACACCAACAAATTCAACAACAACCACAACATTTAAAAACGCCAACAAATGCAACAACGACCTCAACATTGTAAAACACCAACAAATTCAAAAACAACCTCAACATTGAAAAACAACAACAACCTCAACATTGAAAAACAAAAAACAACCTCAACATTGAAAAACACCAACAAATTCAACAACCTCAACATTGAAAAACAACAACAACCTCAACATTGAAAAACACCAACAAATTCAAAAACAACCTCAACATTGAAAAACAACAACGAATTTAACAACAACCTCAACTTTGAAAAACAACAACAACCTCAACATGGAAAAACACCAACAAATTCAACAACAACCTCAACATTGAAAAACAACAACAACCTCAACATTGAAAAACACCAACAAATTCAACAACAACCTTAACATCGAAAAACAACAACAACCTCAACATTGAAAAACAACAACAACTTCAAAATTGAAAAACACCAACAAATTCAACAACAACCTCAACATTTAAAGACAACAACAACCTCAACATTGAAAAACACCAACAAATTCAACAACAACCTCAACAATGAAAAACACCAACAAATTCAACAACAACTTCAACATTGAAAAAAACCAACAAATTCAACAACAACCTCGACATTGAAAAACACCATCAAATTCAACCACGACCTCAACATTGAAAAACAACAACAACCTCAACATTGAAAAACACCAACAAGTTCAACAACAACCTCAATATTGAAAAACAACAACAACCTCAACATTGAAAAACACCAACAAATTCAACAACAACCTCAACATTGAAAAACAACATCAACCTCAACATTGAAAAACACCAACAAATTCAACAACAACCTCAACAATGAAAAACACCAACAAATTCAACAACAACCTCAACAATGAAAAACACCAACAAATTCAACAACAACTTCAACATTGAAAAACACCAACAAATTCAACAACAACCTCGACATTGAAAAACACCAACAAATTCAACAAGAACCTCAACATTGAAAAACTACAACAACCTCAACATTGAAAAGCACCAACAAATACAACAACAACCTCAACATTGAAAAACAACAACAACCTCAAATTTGAAAAACACCAACAAATTCAACAACAACCTCAACATCGAAAAACAACAACAACCTCAACATTGAAAAACAACAACAACCTCAACATTGAAAAACACCAACAAATTCAACAACAACTTCAACATTGAAAAACACCAACAAATTCAACAACAACCTCGAAATTGAAAAACACCAACAAATTCAACAACTTCAACATTGAAAAACAACAACAACCTTAACATTGAAAAACACCAACAAATTCAACAACAACCTCAACATTGAAAAAAAACAACAACCTCAACATTGAAAAACACCAACAAATTCAACAACAACCTCAACATTGAAAAACACCAACAAATTTAACAACAACCTCAACATTGAGAAACAACAACAACCTCAACATGTAAAAACACCAACAAATTCAACAACAACCTCAACATTTAAAAACAACAACAACCTCAACATTGAAAAACACCAACAAATTCAACAACAACCTCAACATTGAAAAAAACATCCAAATTCAACAACAACTTCAACATTGAAAAACACCAACAAATTCAACAACAACCTCGACATTGAAAAACACCAACAAATTCAACAACAACCTCAACATTGAAAAGCTACAACAACCTCAACATTGAAAAACACCAACAAATACAACAACAACCTCAACATTGAAAAACAACAGCAACCTCAACATTGAAAAACAGCAACAAATTCAACAACAACCTTAACATCGAAAAACAACAACAACCTCAACATTGAAAAACAACAACAACTTCAAAATTGAAAAACACCAACAAATTCAACAACAACCTCAACATTTAAAGACAACAACAACCTCAACATTGAAAAACACCAACAAATTCAACAACAACCTCAACAATGAAAAACACCAACAAATTCAACAACAACTTCAACATTGAAAAACACCATCAAATTCAACAACCTCGACATTGAAAAACACCAACAAATTCAACAACAACCTCAACATTGAAAAACAGCAACAACCTCAAAATTGAAAAACACCAACAAATTCAACAACAACCTCAACATTTAAAGCAACAACAACCTCAACATTGAAAAACACCAACAAATTCAACAACAACCTCAACAATGAAAAACACCAACAAATTCAACAACAACTTCAACATTGAAAAACACCAACAAATTCAACAACAACCTCGACATTGAAAAACACCAACAAATTCAACAACAACCTCAACATTGAAAAACTACAACAACCTCAACATTGAAAAGCACCAACAAATACAACAACAACCTCAACATTGAAAAACAACAACAACCTCAACATTGAAAAACACCAACAAATTCAACAACAACCTTAACATCGAAAAACAACAACAACCTCAACATTGAAAAACAACAACAACCTCAACATTGAAAAACACCAACAAATTCAACAACAACCTCAACATTGAAAAACAACAACAACCTCAACATTGAAAAACACCAAAAAATTCAACAACAACTTCAACATTGAAAAACACCAACAAATTCAACAACAACCTCGAAATTGAAAAACACCAACAAATTCAACAACAACTTCAACATTGAAAAACAACAACAACCTCAACATTGAAAAACACCAACAAATTCAACAACAACCTCAACATCGAAAAACAACAACAACCTCAACTTTGAAAAACAACAACAACCTCAACATTGAAAAACACCAACAAATTCAACAACAACCTCAACATTGAAAAACAACAACAACCTCAACATTGAAAAACAACAACAACCTCAACATTGAAAAACACCAACAAATTCAACAACAACCTCAATATTGAAAAACAACAACAACCTCAACATTGAAAAACACCAACAAATTCAACAACAACCTCAACATTGAAAAACACCAACAAATTCAACAACAACCTCAACATTGAAAAACAACAACAACCTCAACATTGAAAAACACCAACAAATTCAACAACAACCTCAACAATGAAAAACACCAACAAATTCAACAACAACCTCAACATTGAAAAGCACCAACAAATTAAACATCAACCTCAACATTGAAAAACAACAACAACCTCAACATGGAAAAACACCAACAAATTCAACAACAACCTCAACATTGAAAAACAACAACAACCTCAAAATTGAAAAACACCAACAAATTCAACAACAACCTCAACATTGAAAAACAACAACCACAACATTGAAAAACACCAACAAATTCAACAACAACTTCAACATTTAAAAAACCAACAAATTCAGCAACAACCTCGACATTGAAAAACACCAACAAATTCAACAACAACCTCAACATTGAAAAACACCAACAAATTCAACAACAACCACAACATTTAAAAACGCCAACAAATGCAACAACGACCTCAACATTGTAAAACACCAACAAATTCAAAAACAACCTCAACATTGAAAAACAACAACAACCTCAACATTGAAAAACAAAAAACAACCTCAACATTGAAAAACACCAACAAATTCAACAACCTCAACATTGAAAAACAACAACAACCTCAACATTGAAAAACACCAACAAATTCAAAAACAACCTCAACATTGAAAAACAACAACGAATTTAACAACAACCTCAACTTTGAAAAACAACAACAACCTCAACATGGAAAAACACCAACAAATTCAACAACAACCTCAACATTGAAAAACAACAACAACCTCAACATTGAAAAACACCAACAAATTCAACAACAACCTTAACATCGAAAAACAACAACAACCTCAACATTGAAAAACAACAACAACTTCAAAATTGAAAAACACCAACAAATTCAACAACAACCTCAACATTTAAAGACAACAACAACCTCAACATTGAAAAACACCAACAAATTCAACAACAACCTCAACAATGAAAAACACCAACAAATTCAACAACAACTTCAACATTGAAAAACACCATCAAATTCAACAACCTCGACATTGAAAAACACCAACAAATTCAACAACAACCTCAACATTGAAAAACAGCAACAACCTCAAAATTGAAAAACACCAACAAATTCAACAACAACCTCAACATTTAAAGCAACAACAACCTCAACATTGAAAAACACCAACAAATTCAACAACAACCTCAACAATGAAAAACACCAACAAATTCAACAACAACTTCAACATTGAAAAACACCAACAAATTCAACAACAACCTCGACATTGAAAAACACCAACAAATTCAACAACAACCTCAACATTGAAAAACTACAACAACCTCAACATTGAAAAGCACCAACAAATACAACAACAACCTCAACATTGAAAAACAACAACAACCTCAACATTGAAAAACACCAACAAATTCAACAACAACCTTAACATCGAAAAACAACAACAACCTCAACATTGAAAAACAACAACAACCTCAACATTGAAAAACACCAACAAATTCAACAACAACCTCAACATTGAAAAACAACAACAACCTCAACATTGAAAAACACCAAAAAATTCAACAACAACTTCAACATTGAAAAACACCAACAAATTCAACAACAACCTCGAAATTGAAAAACACCAACAAATTCAACAACAACTTCAACATTGAAAAAGAACAACAACCTCAACATTGAAAAACACCAACAAATTCAACAACAACCTCAACATCGAAAAACAACAACAACCTCAACTTTGAAAAACAACAACAACCTCAACATTGAAAAACACCAACAAATTCAACAACAACCTCAACATTGAAAAACAACAACAACCTCAACATTGAAAAACAACAACAACCTCAACATTGAAAAACACCAACAAATTCAACAACAACCTCAATATTGAAAAACAACAACAACCTCAACATTGAAAAACACCAACAAATTCAACAACAACCTCAACATTGAAAAACACCAACAAATTCAACAACAACCTCAACATTGAAAAACAACAACAACCTCAACATTGAAAAACACCAACAAATTCAACAACAACCTCAACAATGAAAAACACCAACAAATTCAACAACAACCTCAATATTGAAAAGCACCAACAAATTAAACATCAACCTCAACATTGAAAAACAACAACAACCTCAACATGGAAAAACACCAACAAATTCAACAACAACCTCAACATTGAAAAACAACAACAACCTCAAAATTGAAAAACACCAACAAATTCAACAACAACCTCAACATTGAAAAACAACAACCACAACATTGAAAAACACCAACAAATTCAACAACAACTTCAACATTGAAAAAACCAACAAATTCAGCAACAACCTCGACATTGAAAAACACCAACAAATTCAACAACAACCTCAACATTGAAAAACACCAACAAATTCAACAACAACCACAACATTTAAAAACGCCAACAAATGCAACAACGACCTCAACATTGTAAAACACCAACAAATTCAAAAACAACCTCAACATTGAAAAACAACAACAACCTGAACATTGAAAAAGAAAAAACAACCTCAACATTGAAAAACACCAACAAATTCAACAACCTCAACATTGAAAAACAACAACAACCTCAACATTGAAAAACACCAACAAATTCAAAAACAACCTCAACATTGAAAAACAACAACAACCTCAACATTGAAAAACAACAACAACCTCAAAATTGAAAAACACCAACAAATTCCACAACAACCTCAACATTGAAAAACAACAACAACCTCAACATTGAAAAACACCAACAAATTCAACAACAACTTCAACATTGAAAAAAACCAACAAATTCAACAACAACCTCGACATTGAAAAACACCAACAAATTCAACAACAACCTCAACATTGAAAAACACCAACAAATTCAACAACAACCTCAACATTTAAAAACGCCAACAAATTCAACAACGACCTCAACATTGTAAAACACCAACAAATTCAACAACAACCTCAACATTGAAAAACACCAACAAATTCAACAACAACCTCGAAATTGAAAAACACCAACAAATTCAACAACAACCTCAACGTTGAAAAACAACAACAACCTCAGCATTGAAAAACACCAACAAATTCAACAACAACTTCAACATTGAAAAAAACCAACAAATTCAACAACAACCTCGACATTGAAAAACACCATCAAATTCAACCACGACCTCAACATTGAAAAACAACAACAACCTCAACATTGAAAAACACCAACAAGTTCAACAACAACCTCAATATTGAAAAACAACAACAACCTCAACATTGAAAAACACCAACAAATTCAACAACAACCTCAACATTGAAAAACAACATCAACCTCAACATTGAAAAACACCAACAAATTCAACAACAACCTCAACAATGAAAAACACCAACAAATTCAACAACAACCTCAACAATGAAAAACACCAACAAATTCAACAACAACTTCAACATTGAAAAACACCAACAAATTCAACAACAACCTCGACATTGAAAAACACCAACAAATTCAACAAGAACCTCAACATTGAAAAACTACAACAACCTCAACATTGAAAAGCACCAACAAATACAACAGCAACCTCAACATTGAAAAACAACAACAACCTCAAATTTGAAAAACACCAACAAATTCAACAACAACCTCAACATCGAAAAACAACAACAACCTCAACATTGAAAAACAACAACAACCTCAACATTGAAAAACACCAACAAATTCAACAACAACCTCAACATTGAAAAACAACAACAACCTCAACATTGAAAAACACCAACAAATTCAACAACAACTTCAACATTGAAAAACACCAACAAATTCAACAACAACCTCGAAATTGAAAAACACCAACAAATTCAACAACTTCAACATTGAAAAACAACAACAACCTTAACATTGAAAAACACCAACAAATTCAACAACAACCTCAACATTGAAAAACAACAACAACCTCAACATTGAAAAACACCAACAAATTCAACAACAACCTCAACATTGAAAAACACCAACAAATTTAACAACAACCTCAACATTGAGAAACAACAACAACCTCAACATGTAAAAACACCAACAAATTCAACAACAACCTCAACATTTAAAAACAACAACAACCTCAACATTGAAAAACACCAACAAATTCAACAACAACCTCAACATTGAAAAAAACATCCAAATTCAACAACAACTTCAACATTGAAAAACACCAACAAATTCAACAACAACCTCGACATTGAAAAACACCAACAAATTCAACAACAACCTCAACATTGAAAAACTACAACAACCTCAACATTGAAAAACACCAACAAATACAACAACAACCTCAACATTGAAAAACAACAGCAACCTCAACATTGAAAACCAGCAACAAATTCAACAAGAACCTCAGCATTGAAAAACACCAACAAATTCAACAACAACCTCAACATTGAAAAACAACAACAACCTCAACATTGAAAAACAACAACAACCTCAACATTGAAAAACACCAACAAATTCAACAACAACCTCAACATTGAAAAACAACAACATCCTCAACATTGAAAAACACCAACAAATTCAACAACAACTTCAACATTGAAAAGCACCAACAAATTCAACAACAACCTCGAAATTGAAAAACACCAACAAATTCAACAACAACCTCAACATTGAAGAACAACAACAACCTCAACATTGAAAAACACCAACAAATTCAACAACCTCAACATTGAAAAACAACAACAACCTCAACATTGAAAAACACCAACAAATTCAAAAACAACCTCAACATTGAAAAACACCAACAACCTCAACATTTAAAACAACAACAACCTCAAAATTGAAAAACACCAACAAATTCCACAACAACCTCAACATTGAAAAACAACAACAACCTCAACATTGAAAAACACCAACAAATTCAACAACAACCTCAACATTGAAAAACACCAACAAATTCAACAACAACCTCGACATTGAAAAACACCAACAAATTCAACAACAACCTCAACATTGAAAAACTACAACAACCTCGAAATTGAAAAACACCAACAAATTCAACAACAACCTCGAAATTGAAAAACAACAACAACCTCAACATTGAAAAACACCAACAAATTCAACAACAACTTCAACATTGAAAAACACCAACAAATTCAACAACAACCTCGACATTGAAAAACACCAACAAATTCAACAAGAACCTCAACATTGAAAAACTACAACAACCTCCACATTGAAAAGCACCAACAAATACAACAACAACCTCAACATTGAAAAACAACAACAACCTCAAATTTGAAAAACACCAACAAATTCAACAACAACCTCAACATCGAAAAACAACAACAACCTCAACATTGAAAAACAACAACAACCTCAACATTGAAAAACACCAACAAATTCAACAACAACCTCAACATTGAAAAACAACAACAACCTCAACATTGAAAAACACCAACAAATTCAACAACAACTTCAACATTGAAAAACACCAACAAATTCAACAACAACCTCGAAATTGAAAAACACCAACAAATTCAACAACTTCAACATTGAAAAACAACAACAACCTCAACATTGAAAAACACCAACAAATTCAACAACAACCTCAACATTGAAAAACAACAACAACCTCAACATTGAAAAACACCAACAAATTCAACAACAACCTCAACATTGAAAAACACCAACAAAATTAACAACAACCTCAACATTGAGAAACAACAACAACCTCAACATGTAAAAACACCAACAAGTTCAACAACAACCTCAACATTTAAAAACAACAACAACCTCAAAATTGAAAAACACCAACAAATTCCACAACAACCTCAACATTGAAAAACAACAACAACCTCAACATTGAAAAACACCAACAAATTCAACAACAACCTCAACATTGAAAAACACCAACAAATTCAACAACAACCTCGACATTGAAAAACACCAACAAATTCAACAACAACCTCAACATTGAAAAACTACAACAACCTCGAAATTGAAAAACACCAACAAATTCAACAACAACCTCAACGTTGAAAAACAACAACAACCTCAACATTGAAAAACACCAAAAATTCAACAACAACTTCAACATTGAAAAACACCAACAAATTCAACAACAACCTCGACATTGAAAAACACCATCAGATTCAACAACGACCTCAACATTGAAAAACAACAACAACCTCAACATTGAAAAACACAAACAAATTCAACAACAACATCAATATTGAAAAACAACAACAACCTCAACATTGAAAAACACCAACAAATTCAACAACAACCTCAACATTGAAAAACAACATCAACCTCAACATTGAGAAACACCAACAAATTCAACAACAACCTCAACAATGAAAAACACCAACAAATTCAACAACAACCTCAACAATGAAAAACACCAACAAATTCAACAACAACTTCAACATTGAAAAACACCAACAAATTCAACAACAACCTCGACATTGAAAAACACCAACAAATTCAACAACAACCTCAACATTGAAAAACTACAACAACCTCAACATTGAAAAGCACCAACAAATACAACAACAACCTCAACATTGAAAAACAACAACAACCTCAACATTGAAAAACACCAACAAATTCAACAACAACCTCAACATCGAAAAACAACAACAACATCAACATTGAAAAACAACAACAACCTCAACACTGAAAAACACCAACAAATTCAACAACAACCTCAGCATTGAAAAACAACAACAACCTCAACATTGAAAAACACCAACAAATTCAACAACAACTTCAACATTGAAAAACAACAACAACCTCAACATTGAAAAACACCAACAAATTCAACAACAACCTCAACATCGAAAAACAACAACAACCTCAACATTGAAAAACAACAACAACCTCAACATTGAAAAACACCAACAAATTCAACAACAACCTCAACATTGAAAAACAACAACAACCTCAACATTGAAAAACAGCAACAAATTCAACAACAACTTCAACATTGAAAAACACCAACAAATTCAACAACAACCTCGAAATTGAAAAACACCAACAAATTCAACAACCTCAACATTGAAAAACAACAACAACCTCAACATTGAAAAACACCAACAAATTCAACAACAACCTCAACAATGAAAAACACCAACAAATTCAACAACAACCTCAACATTGAAAAGCACCAACAAATTAAACATCAACCTCAACATTGAAAAACAACAACAACCTCAACATGGAAAAACACCAACAAATTCAACAACAACCTCAACATTGAAAAACAACAACAACCTCAAAATTGAAAAACACCAACAAATTCAACAACAACCTCAACATTGAAAAACAACAACCACAACATTGAAAAACACCAACAAATTCAACAACAACTTCAACATTGAAAAAACCAACAAATTCAGCAACAACCTCGACATTGAAAAACACCAACAAATTCAACAACAACCTCAACATTGAAAAACACCAACAAATTCAACAACAACCACAACATTTAAAAACGCCAACAAATGCAACAACGACCTCAACATTGTAAAACACCAACAAATTCAAAAACAACCTCAACATTGAAAAACAACAACAACCTCAACATTGAAAAACAAAAAACAACCTCAACATTGAAAAACACCAACAAATTCAACAACCTCAACATTGAAAAACAACAACAGCCTCAACATTGAAAAACACCAACAAATTCAAAAACAACCTCAACATTGAAAAACAACAACAACCTCAACATTGAAAAACAACAACAACCTCAAAATTGAAAAACACCAACAAATTCCACAACAACCTCAACATTGAAAACCAACAACAACCTCAACATTGAAAAACACCAACAAGTTCAACAACAACTTCAACATTGAAAAAAACCAACAAATTCAACAACAACCTCGACATTGAAAAACACCAACAAATTCAACAACAACCTCAACATTGAAAAACACCAACAAATTCAACAACAACCTCAACATTTAAAAACGCCAACAAATTCAACAACGACCTCAACATTGTAAAACACCAACAAATTCAACAACAACCTCAACATTGAAAAACACCAACAAATTCAACAACAACCTCGAAATTGAAAAACACCAACAAATTCAACAACAACCTCAACGTTGAAAAACAACAACAACCTCAACATTGAAAAACACCAACAAATTCAACAACAACTTCAACATTGAAAAAAACCAACAAATTCAACAACAACCTCGACATTGAAAAACACCATCAAATTCAACCACGACCTCAACATTGAAAAACAACAACAACCTCAACATTGAAAAACACAAACAAATTCAACAACAACCTCAATATTGAAAAACAACAACAACCTCAACATTGAAAAACACCAACAAATTCAACAACAACCTGAACATTGAAAAACAACATCAACCTCAACATTGAAAAACACCAACAAATTCAACAACAACCTCAACAATGAAAAACACCAACAAATTCAACAACAACCTCAACAATGAAAAACACCAACAAATTCAACAACAACTTCAACATTGAAAAACACCAACAAATTCAACAACAACCTCGACATTGAAAAACACCAACAAATTCAACAAGAACCTCAACATTGAAAAACTACAACAACCTCAACATTGAAAAGCACCAACAAATACAACAACAACCTCAACATTGAAAAACAACAACAACCTCAAATTTGAAAAACACCAACAAATTCAACAACAACCTCAACATCGAAAAACAACAACAACCTCAACATTGAAAAACAACAACAACCTCAACATTGAAAAACACCAACAAATTCAACAACAACCTCAACATTGAAAAACAACAACAACCTCAACATTGAAAAACACCAACAAATTCAACAACAACTTCAACATTGAAAAACACCAACAAATTCAACAACAACCGCGAAATTGAAAAACACCAACAAATTCAACAACTTCAACATTGAAAAACAACAACAACCTTAACATTGAAAAACACCAACAAATTCAACAACAACCTCAACATTGAAAAACAACAACAACCTCAACATTGAAAAACACCAACAAATTCAACAACAACCTCAACATTGAAAAACACCAACAAATTTAACAACAACCTCAACATTCAGAAACAACAACAACCTCAACATGTAAAAACACCAACAAATTCAACAACAACCTCAACATTTAAAAACAACAACAACCTCAACATTGAAAAACACCAACAAATTCAACAACAACCTCAACATTGAAAAAAACATCCAAATTCAACAACAACTTCAACATTGAAAAACACCAACAAATTCAACAACAACCTCGACATTGAAAAACACCAACAAATTCAACAATAACCTCAACATTGAAAAACTACAACAAACTCAACATTGAAAAACACCAACAAATACAACAACAACCTCAACATTGAAAAACAACAGCAACCTCAACATTGAAAAACAGCAACAAATTCAACAAGAACCTCAGCATTGAAAAACACCAACAAATTCAACAACAACCTCAACATTGAAAAACAACAACAACCTCAACATTGAAAAACAACAACAACCTCAACATTGAAAAACACCAACAAATTCAACAACAACCTCAACATTGAAAAACAACAACATCCTCAACATTGAAAAACACCAACAAATTCAACAACAACTTCAACATTGAAAAGCACCAACAAATTCAACAACAACCTCGAAATTGAAAAACACCAACAAATTCAACAACAACCTCAACATTGAAGAACAACAACAACCTCAACATTGAAAACACCAACAAATTCAACAACCTCAACATTGAAAAACAACAACAACCTCAACATTGAAAAACACCAACAAACTCAAAAACAACCTCAACATTGAAAAACACCAACAACCTCAACATTTAAAACAACAACAACCTCAAAATTGAAAAACACCAACAAATTCCACAACAACCTCAACATTGAAAAACAACAACAACCTCAACATTGAAAAACACCAACAAATTCAACAACAACCTCAACATTGAAAAACACCAACAAATTCAACAACAACCTCGACATTGAAAAACACCAACAAATTCAAAAACAACCTCAACATTGAAAAACTACAACAACCTCGAAATTGAAAAACACCAACAAATTCAACAACAACCTCAACGTTGAAAAACAACAACAACCAAAACATTGAAAAACACCAACAAATTCAACAACAACTTCAACATTGAAAAACACCAACAAATTCAACAACAACCTCGACATTGAAAAACACCAACAAATTCAACAAGAACCTCAACATTGAAAAACTACAACAACCTCAACATTGAAAAGCACCAACAAATACAACAACAACCTCAACATTGAAAAACAACAACAACCTCAAATTTGAAAAACACCAACAAATTCAACAACAACCTCAACATCGAAAAACAACAACAACCTCAACATTGAGAAACAACAACAACCTCAACATTGAAAAACACCAACAAATTCAACAACAACCTCAACATTGAAAAACAACAACAACCTCAACATTGAAAAACACCAACAAATTCAACAACAACTTCAACATTGAA